>CATIWR010301326.1:0-15322 GCA_949677035.1 Omphalea diandra | reverse complement strand
ATTATTATAATGTCTAAAAAATTTTCATATTTTATTTTTTAAAAAATATTCATATTATTTTTCTGAGAATATATTTTATTAAAAAAAGTTAATGGAGGCAAAATAAAAAATAATTTATATTTTATAATTTTTTTTTTAGAGCAGCGGGGCCAAGTGCCCCCATTGCTTCCCTTTCCAAATCCACCTACGGTGGAATTCATTTTTTAGATATTAGCATATGCAATGCACTTTTTGTTTGTTTTAAATGCATTAATTGCAAAATAAATAATTTGGTTTTTAATTAAATATATTAACTTGATACTATAAGATATAAAACTTCATACACAAAACTAGTTCACGATATCATATTATTCTATCGCAATCTATAAACAATTACGTAATTTAGCGATGAAAAGAGTGATATTTTCAAGGAAATGATCAATCAAATCTCGATCTATTATAAAAGATTTAAATAACACTAAGAATCAATGAATATTTGATTAAAAATGGAGATTTTTGAATTATTGAATTTAAATTTCAATAAAAAAATTAAATAAAAAAATAAGACCAAGAAAAATTTTTAAAAATGACATAATTTCCTCGTCAATAGTTTGTGGTTTTCTATGCCTAACTTTAGTGGGAACTTGCAAAAAACAAGCAGATTAAAGTATTTGAGGCAATATTTATTTTATTGTGAATTAACCAATGCTGATTGGATTTAGACCACTTTTTTCCGTCCGTCCAAGTCAAACCAATCTCTCACGAGTTCATGTTATAAACGTGGCACAAGGATGGATTTTTTGCGTGATTAACACCAGTTGTGAACGCAGAGAATGTCATGCGGCACACAGCATTTGTATTTCCGTCCAATTTTTTTTAAATGAAATTTAAATTTATAATCTTGTAATATTTTTTAAAAAAATTTCATTTTTTTCATGAAGATATCTCTAATTTCAACCAAATTATAGACTTCAATTAAAATTTAAATGATCATTTGAAATTTCAAGTCGTTTGTGAAGAGTATTTACGTAGATTATATATATTAATATATTTTTTATAAAATTATTACATTTTATAAAAAATGTATTATATTCTTAAATTATGTATATTATTATATTTTATAAAAAATGTATTATATTCTTAAATTATGTATATTTATATTACATTAATAAAAAATATATACGTGAACATGCAAATATTGTGTTTTTAGTGACCGAAATTGAGGATTGATCATTCAAGAGAGTTATATAAATTAGACAAATTTATAAAATTATCATAATTTTATGAAAAAGTGCAGAGTGTATCCTGTATTTAATTGTGTATTTGCATTACATTATCAATTTTGTGAAGGAATTTAGAGTGTGTCCCTCTCTAAATTGTTCGTAATTGTGTTATATTAATAAAAATAAAAATTTAAATAGGGAGAAATTTTGATTTTAGTCGGTTTTAAATTAAAAAAAAGGAAAAGGAAAAGAAATAGGGTTATTTCTTGAAGAGACTGTCGTCTGGGAATTGGAGCGGGGCTTCAGTTGCGTGGCGATTGACGCGTGTAGTCTATAGCCTAAACCAACGTGTTAAGATGAAGATAGTGAAGAAGATGTGCAAATTGCATGTGAGAAAGGAAGAGCTGTAAGTCTTCTACTACATTGGGTGAATAGCAACCACTCAACTTGTATAAAATACAAAAAACAAAAGCCTCAAGTGCCTCCCTCAATTTCTATCCACAATTCGCTCTCTTGGTATTTCATCAACCATTTAAACTCACCCAATTATTTCTTCATTTCTTTAGGGGAGAAGGGCAAAAGGGGGGATTCTTCTGCACTTGCATTTCTGCTCCATGGAGTGCAGACTTGCAGATTCTGTTTGCCTTCTCATGGTATTCAACACTCTTTTCTATCTTTATATGTATGTTTTTTTATGCATATCTATCTGTCTGCGTTGTCTTGTGCATTTCATTAGTGTTCTTTGGGTTTGATTTTCAGTACCCACAACCAAGGCCAGTTCATGTTCACAAGATTGTCACCCATTATTCTGCAGGTATGCTTTCTGCAACTTCTTTGTCTTTTCTCTACTTGCAGTTATCGATTGCATTATTACTTCGTTATATCTGGATTTGCTGCTCTATGGATTAAAGAAAGTACCTTTTTTTCAACAATTTGCCGGTTGCTTTCTAAAGTTGAATTCCATGTTTAAAGCTGAATTGAAACATCCAGCTTTTTCAAGATTTTCTGCTTGTCATCTCCCATTCTGGAATTAGTCCAATTATTCTGATTGTTCTGCAATTTCGTTAAACACATACCATGTAGAAGAACTTAGTATTTGTTTGGGTTATAAATTTGCTATCTTGCTGTGAGATCTGGAAGTTAGGAATATAGAGACGAGGAATCTTCAATGTCATTTACAATTGCATAAAGTTCTTGTTTTTTATAACTACTCCAATTCATTCCTTTTTTACAACTTAATCACTGATTTTGTTCTCTTGTTGATTCTTGAAGTAACGCCTGTTCTTTTATGAATGAATGGGACTTCTATTCTCACACGTGTCTTGTATGGTGTCATAAAATGATTTCCTATTTTTGGCAACAGTACTGGAAACCTTTCATCCAAGGAAAAAAGCAATTCTTACCTAATGGATAGCTTTTTGATAGCTTCTGACATAGAAATCCAGTCTCTCTCTCTCCACCTGTCTCTATTCCTTCTTTAAACAATATTGCCACTGCAGAAATGAAATACTTGAAATTTTGATAAGCTGCATTCGAAAATCCATCACTATCATTGCAGAGAATTAATAGCAATTTATGCCACCATCTAACAACCAGTTACATTTATATGTCTAATGAAATGCTAAGTGAAAATCGTGTAGACCAGAAGTCTTTGACTTCAATATGATGTTTTTCTAATCTCAGTGCAGCTTGAAACTAGTTATTTAACATCTCTCACTTTATACATGTTACTCGTAATATGGCTCCCTTTGATCAATCTGGTTATGTTTATCGACATTGATAATAATTTTAACTATCCCCAATGTTATTGAACTTCTCTTGATTTCCTCAGTTGTATCTTCTGTAGCCTGGGTTATATAATCCCTTCCTTTGATTGCTTTTGTCTTAACCAAATTAGTAAAGGGCAATTTTTTTTTTTTTTGGGCCAAAACAATAGTCAGCTTATCCATCTCCTTCATCATTCATGTCCTTCTGTCATTACCTTTAAACTTTTTTATATTTTTTTTATTATATCGGAAATTCTTTAAGGGGCAGGGAGGCTGTCCTACAAGGCAAACCTTCAACCATTAGGCTACTAGCTAGATGACAAAATTTCTCATTTACTCTGATCCTGATTATAAGGCTTTTTTTTTTTTTTTTTAATCTGCAGGCATTCATCATTTAAGATGGGACAGGCTTGTTCAGAAGGAAAAGAGACAGAAAAATTTTGTGTTCTATTTGAAAAGGACTAATCCTGTACGAGCAGTGGCCATTCCAGTTACACCGTCTTCATCAGACAGTGCTCAGCACAGGAAACAGTTAGCAGAATGCTATGGCTTCAGGCAAATTGGAAAACCACTTCCAGAAAATGTTACACTGAAGGAAATCATTGATACTCTGCCGAAAAAGGTAAGTTTAGGAGCTGAATTATGCATTTGACTAACTTAGGTTCTCTTCCCTGAATATGGTCAATTGTTTTAGGATTTTTCCATCCTAGGCATTTACACGCACACACACACACACACACACACATGAGTCTCTTCTTAAGCTCAGTTGTCTGCTCAGGTTTGTTTTCCACCAAGTATACAATGACCAAAAGGAAAATTTTAAGTGGCAGAAAGGTGCCGCAAGAAGTGGGATTGGTGGGACCCATTGATCCCATCTTTCATAGTATTTTTCCTACTGAATGACATGATTCTAGATCCAGTATTTTTGTTTGGTTGGAAAGGAATATTGGTGTTGGTTGATGCTTGTTCACACTTAGATGCCCATTTTCCCATACCAACTTAGATGACACTATATACATCAAATGGTGATCTGATTTGGTATGCTAAAGCAGAGTCCTTGGCATGGGGGTAATGCAGATTTTGACCTGTTACTAAAACAATGGTTGCAAGTTTTAGGCCCAAGAACATAGTCATGCAAGGAGAATGAACTAAATGGCCATCTCTAGATTTCCCTTCTCAAATGCCGCTTTGTTGGATAGTGTTGAAGCCCTCTTTTACCTTTTTTAACAACAATGAGTCTTCAGATTCTTTTTCAGCAAATTGTTGTTGATTCTTGAATACTCATGGGCTTGATATAAAAAAGAAATACTGCAATTTGAAGATTAATGCCTTCTGTTTCTCTCTTTTTCAATTTTTGGTTGTAAGGTGTTCGAGATTGATGATGTAAAAGCATGGAAGTCAGTTTTAATATCAGTCACTGCATATGCACTGGGGCTTTTTATGATTTCAAAGGCCCCTTGGTATTTGCTTCCTCTTGCATGGGCCTGGACTGGGACTGCAGTTACAGGGGTTAGTTCTATACGCATGTTTTCTTTAGGTTATCTTAACAGTTCATAGTCTTCTTTCCATTACTTTTTAAAAGTATCATTAATTATACATTTTCTAAGCATTCTTACTTCTTTTTTCTCCCTTTATTCAGTTTTTTGTTATAGGCCATGATTGTGCTCACAAATCATTTTCGAGGAACAAATTAGTGGAAGACATTGTGGGAACTCTGGCTTTTCTGCCTTTGATATACCCATATGAGCCATGGAGGTTTAAGCATGACAGACATCACGCAAAAACAAACATGTCTGTGAGATATTCTTATTAATTTGTTTCTCTGTAGAAGTAATTCCATTTCATATGTCTCCATCGTGTAGGTAGTCTGCAACACTGTGTCATACTAGGTAGGAATATTTTATTAGAATTTCAGCATTTCCAAAACCATTAGCATAGAGGGTATTAGGACAATAAACCTGTACACTCTGATTCAGTCTATATACATTATCTAGAGTAAAATGTTGGTTCAATATTCGAGTATGCATAGTTCCTCAGGAACATTTGTAGTTCATTTAACATGATGCATAAATACACAAACACACATATGTATGCATAGTTCCTCAGGAACATTTGTAGTTCATTTAACATGATGCATAAATACGCAAACACACATATGTTCGTATATATGGTAGCTAAGAGGACGCTGGCCCTTTTTTCCTTTTGTGACCTCTTGTATTGTGCACATTTATTTGCAAGGTGAAAATAGATTGTTGTATTCTTTGCTCATGATCATTCTGATTTCCTCCTTCAATTATATTAGGCAACAGATCTTTTTGTCGTAGCTTCTGAATGATCAATCTTCCCATTGATCTTATATTTATAGGTTGGCTGCGGATACAGCTTGGCATCCTGTTTGGAGAGAGGAATTTGATTCATCTCCTATTTTGCACAAGGCAATTATATATGGATATAGCATCTTTCGGCCATGGATGTCTATAGCTCACTGGTATGCTGCAGATAATAGAAGTATAAATATTAAGAGTTATAATTTTCCAACTCTCTTGGTTCTTCTCACCTGCATGTTTAGCTAGTAACTTGTGACTTTCATTCGCAACTTCCTAATCAATATACAATTATTCTAACACTAACAAGGATCTTAACAGGTTGATCTGGCACTTTGACCTGAAAAAGTTCAGATCCAACGAAGTTAATAGGGTGAAGATAAGTTTGGCATGTGTCTTTGCATTTATGGCGATTGGATGGCCATTGATTATTTATAAAACAGGGATCATGGGATGGATCAAGTTCTGGTTAATGCCATGGTTGGGCTATCACTTTTGGGTAATGCTACTTTCTTGTCTTTAATAGTTACGTGATGCTCAAGTGGTGAACATGCTAGATTGCTGTTGTGCCTCTAGGTTGGTATTTTATATTCAAATGTTTTTTCTTGGGTATGTGCCTACTGTGTTGGCAGTATTTTGGCATGAAATCCTGAACTAAAAAATTGTACAATTTGAATCCAATTTCAATTTCTCTAATTGTTTGGGTTAGTAGCTAGTAATCAATCCACGCATTTCGCATATTGTGATTTTAATTTTTTTGTATTGGTAATTTATTGACTAAGAAATGAAATGAATAGTATAATAAATCAAGTAAAAAAAATTATAGTTGCTTATTGCAAATTCAAACTACTATAAAATTATTTATTTTGTATAGTGTATGAATTTTTAAACATATTTTATTCTCTCTTTAAACAAATGTATGACTTTTTAAACATATTTTATTCTCTCTTTAAACAAATTAAAATCATATAGATATTACAATCTCAATGTATTTGATTTAGATTAATGTCATCTAAATATGATTTTGTTAACTCTATAATTGAATAAAAGATAATATTAAATAAGTAAAATCAAACTATTTAATTTAGATATTTACTTTTCGGATATCGTAAAGAGATCATGTTTATATATTTGTTTTATTTAAAAATGTTGTTTAATTCGAATATGGAATCTATATAGTATTAGAACTTTATATTTTGCCATACTATGAATTAATATGTTTTTTCCTATCTGGAAAGCAATTTTTTTCTAATATGAAATCCATATTCTATTAGAATTTTGTTTTGTTTTATCTTAAAAATGATGTGATAGTTCTAAAAAAATCAAACAATAAAATAATTATTTGATATATGGCAAGAAGTTGTTTAAAACAATTTCTAAGATTAGAGTTATATATACTAGATTATTTGATATATGGCAAGAAGTTGTCTAACACAATTTATAAGATTAGAATTATATATACTAGTTTTTCCTAGCACTTGCATTGTATATGATAAATCATTAATTATATATGTGTTAAAAAAAAGTAATAACTAAATTTACTAAAATCATAATTTTATAATTTTTGAAATAAGTATTGTAAAAATAATTACATAAAAATTCAAAGTTATAAAGTCGTCAATGTTTTTAAAAATGGACCTGAGATCAAACCAGTCAGCTGGTCGGTTTCTGATTTGGCTGGTTCGACCGGTCTGGTTCAATAGAATGTTTTTTATTTTTTTAAAAAAATATATAAAGAATACTTAAAAATATTAAAAATTCGAAAAAAATATACAATATGATAAAATAATGAAAACTATTTTTTAAAATTTAAATTTTGAGTAAAATAGTGTAATTTTTTTAAAAAAATTTAAATTTTTTTACAAAAATAATATAATTTTAAATTAAACTGGTTTGATCTGATTCCTGTTGTGGGTGGTTTTTCTGGGTTTGACTTTTTTTTTCTGGTTTTGACTAGTTTTTTAAAGGGACAGTTTTTAACATTGAACAGAACTGGACCATTGGCCAGTTCCTGGTTCCACCGGTCTGGTCCGGTTCTGGAAACACTGAAAATCATGAGTTTAAAGTTACCAAGGGCTATACATGTGTGTGTGTGTGTGTATGTTTTTTTTTTTTTTTTTTGTTGAGATGTTTTAATGTATCCTAACAATAGATATAATTGCAAGAATGTGATTATTATGAAATCCAAGTTAAAAAAGAAGTGTATTCTTATCCTCTTTAAACTAAAATAGAAACTTATATACGTTATAGAGCCAAACTAATATAGTAACCATAGATATGGTTATGTAGTTTAAATTTTATACAAAGAAGGATTTATAGTTTTTTTTCCCAAAAAATATTAATTTGTTAAACAAGAAAATAGTTTATCTATGATGCTTTTTTTGTTTAACCAATGAAATAAAAATTTAATTTTTCTTAAACAATGAATTTGAAAGGTAATTTAAGGTTTATTAATTTTAATAATATTATAACACATTAATTTTATATGGAAAATCATCATTTATTGAGAGAAAAATCACATGAAAATCTCTAAAACAGTTAACTATAATCCAAGATATTATTTTATGTGTTGCTATTAATATTTAATTAGTATCGAATTGGATTAAAATCATATTTCAAATACTTTTTTTTCTCTCTCAGTTCAATCGTAAACATTACAAAATCATTGGTTTATAAATTCTTAATATCTTTCAATGAAACCTCTTTAGGAAAATCTATAGCTACATTGAGGTTTGTTAATAACTAACTCTTACGTTGGAGTTCATAAATCCTAACCTTAATTAACCTAATAAAATTTAATCTTTTTATAATTTTAGTTTTATTTTCTATTTGAGTTTATATTGTACGTAAACCATAAATAATTGAGTTCATGATGGCTATGGAAGCTCTAACCAAGTCCAATTTGAACTTCAAATCACGTGAAGTTAAACTTTTTTTTTCTTTTGTATTGTTTTCTTTATTTCTTTTATTTTCTGAATTAACTTCTAACATAATATGGTGCAATACTAAAAATTTTATTAGGAGATAGAAATTATAATGAGATTAGGTTTTCTTATTTTATATTGAAAGAGTTAAAAAAAATTAACTTAGGTAGGGTAATTTTGGAAATTTTTACAAAAATCATGTCTTTTTTTTGTCCATAAGTTATATGTTCTCCCCCATATATATATATATATATATATATATATATGGTCTACTTGCAAAAAGAACAAGAATCTAATGCTTTGTTTTGGAGAATTGTAATGTAAATATTTATGTTCATGATAGCTATATTTTGTGTTACAGGCTTAACTTTGTTGGTTCTTTTAGTTTACTGGCCTATTTCATGATAATTAGGACATTTATTACCATATCATAAAGTTCTTAGGTCCTGACTAACTGTAGAGCTTCAGTGCTTTGCTGTAGGTTGCTTAATGCTTTGACTTGGTGATATTCAGTTTTCCTTGAACAGGATGACTTAATAATCAAATAGCATTTTATCTATCCTTGCATCTAAGTATTTTGTTTTCCTTGACTTCCATAGATGAGCACTTTTACGATGGTACATCATACGGCTCCTCACATTCCTTTCAAATATCCGAATGAGTGGAATGCAGCTCAGGCCCAGCTTAATGGGACAGTTCATTGTGATTATCCTCGCTGGTAATAAATCTTTTCTGTTTCATCTCTATTCCTAGCCATCTCTTGGTATTCAATTGGCCAGGGATTTCTAATATATTCTATGAGATGATACTGTTAGAATTAGATAGCTGATTTTGCTTAATTTTATCCTTTTATAATGTTGAAGGCTTCTTGAAAAAGAACAACTCAAATTCCTGTTATAGATGTCCTAGAAATCCTTGAAAATGCGAATATTCTTGGTGTACTCTGCATGATGATTGGAAATAAGGGAAGCAAATAGCTGTATCTATAGGATAATTTGCTTGCTCAAAATCTTTTACATGTCTGGACACAGACCAATTAGACATGATCCTATATATTCCTCCAGTTGCTGGTTCGCATGATAAAATACTCACTACCAATAAAAATGAGTAAAAAATTGCTAATTTTCCATGTTGCAGGATTGAGATTCTATGTCATGATATCAATGTCCACATCCCCCACCATATTTCTTCAAGGATACCGAGCTACAATCTACGGGCAGCTCATAAGTCTATTCATGAGAATTGGGGACAGGTATGATCAGTTTACTTTTCAAATTTTACTAATAGGGAATGAACTATATTCATTTAAGTTAAATAGTTATATGACTTCTTTATGCTACTCAAATAAACCTTCATTTAGTTCTTATACAATTAGAATGAAATAAGTAAAATAATGATTAAATTTCCTCCTCCCACAAAGGGGAAAAAAGATCAATAAATTTCACTATATCCAAAAAATTGAATTCTTTTAGTAAAGTAAAATGATTTTTTCTGCATGCGGCGTTACAGTATCTAAATGAGGCTACATGGAATTGGCGTTTAATGAAGACGATAATGACAATTTGCCATGTCTATGATATGGAGCAAAATTACATTGCTTTTGACGAGCTTGCTCCTGAAGAATCCCAACCAATTAGATTCCTGAAAAGAGTGATGCCTGATTATGCTTGAAGTTTTATGTCTCTCTGGGTCCACTTCTTTTTGGTTCCTTCTTATCTATTATCTTCTACTGCTTGGGGTCAGATTAGGTATGCACTTGCAATTCTTTACATGTTCTTGCTGATGTTGAGCCATTCTTTTACAACATTTCTTATAGAGCAAACTGAGGACGGCAATAATCTGAATGAAACTTCCTGGAGGTATACTATTGCTTATGATTGTTAGGTAAAAAGCTTGTATAAGGAAATATCACATCCGAGGGTTAGTTTTTTGTTATATTGTTTTTCCCTACTTGTTTAGGAGAAATAGTTTTTGTACTGAACAAAAGTTTGTACTGGAAAATGAGATTATTTTCATATGATCATTTTCTTATGAGCTGTTGTTGGATAGATGGTTTCACAGATGTACCAGATGGGTCAGATCTCAGATCATGAATTACTTGAAACAGGCATCAGGATTTGGCTAGCACTACTGACAAAAACAATTGTATCTGTCTTGCATCAATGTTTGTGCCACTGCCATTAACCTTTTTTTTTAATGTGTTGAAAAATTGAAAATATATTCAAAATTTTTCAAATGATAGTTTAGTTTAGACCTTAATACTGAAAAAATAAAGTTTGGCATGCTATTTTTTTTTCCCTTGCTAATAACTTTTAAAAATGAGTGTGGGAGTCTCGATACAAGAGTCAGATGTTTCATACCGCGTACCCTCTCTTTGTGGACTAATCTATGGAGGTTTGTCCCCACTATCACTGTAGAAGTTTGAGAAGTAATGTCTTTCAACATTGGAAAACCATAGGAAGGTACTTGCATACAAATTAAGCTTCAAGATTAGCAGAACGGGAAAAGCAATAGGCATAGATTAGGGCCCCGTGATTTGTTAATACGAGCAATAGTAATTAGCATATTTATTAATGGTGTGCTGGAAAAAGCTCATTGAAATGAGAAGTAAAACTTAGTGCTAAATATAAATCTGGGGAGCAGTTAAGCTGTTTCAACTGCTCACATGGAAAAAGAATCCCTCATAAACAAACATAAAACTTGGAAAGAGTTATAATTCTCTTTCTGGGGCTTACTTATTTGGGATTTGTTCCTGATGAAGGATTTAGAAATTCAAGGGAAAGTCTTCTTAAATTAGTTCTATAATCATGTACGATTTGATAAAAATAGATGAACTTGAAAAAGGGCAGTTGGGTAGTTCAGATTCCCAAAAGTAAGGGAATAAAAGGCTGAGGATTGGATTTGCTTGATGGGGGTTTGATCATCAACAGATTTGATGCACCAGAAAAAAAGAAAGCACATTACATTCCAAATGCATGGTGATGTATGCTCTAAAGAAAAAGACCAAACTAACAGACCAAATGGTTCAACCTTGTGCAACAAGTGAAACTACTTCGAACACCTCTGTGAAATCAGTACAGCGGTTGAACTCTGTTCACATGCAAACAGCATCTCCCTCGCTGTCTCTCTCTTCCATGTATACAGGCGCAAACTTTTTGAAAGCAAAGGTCAAAAGAACAGAAGGAGGAAAGGGTCAAAAATATATATATATTAAAGACCCATCCTAATGCAGTTCATAACATGGGAAAAGAACTATCAATAATTATATGCATCTTCATTGTTCCACGCAGAAGCAACCAAGAAATGTCACTAGGTAGTTAAGCCAAGTTCCATTTCTGCAAGCACTAATCGACAATAGTTCTGTATATATAAATAAAATTCAAGATTTGCCTTTTACATTAATTTGAAGAAATCTTCTTCATTTCTGTGATAATGGAATGGACAATCACTATCAGATTGTGTCATTTCTGTAACAATGGGCAAACCCCGAGAAAACTCAAACCTCTATCATATGGTGGTTAAAAGATACATATACACACACAAAACTCTTCGGATATCTATCTGGGTTTCCCCAACCTAAACTGTTGAACCAAAAACTCAGACTCTCTATTTTACAACTACAAGGGAAAATATGGGGAAAAAACACATCTATATCAAATTGTAAGAAACAATCACACCTTATAAACTGCTCATAAAATTGGTGGAGGTGGAGTCTCCCATATATCAAAGACATTTTCCTCACTGTGAAGTGCGAAGAGTCGATCCCCACCAATCGAAAAATCGCAAATTGAACCTCCATAACTCCGTCGTAGCCTGGATGTCAAGACCCAGTCAGGACCACAAAACACAGAAATGCAATCATCCATTGATGAAAACAACTGCCCCTCATGTAATGCCAGCTTTGGATAACAAGGCTCATCTGGCATTTTACCCTTCATTAATCTACTCCTGGAGCTCCACCTTACACTCCCTCCACTTATCCTCAAATCCATAAACCCTAAATCCTCATACTCATTCACAACACATATAGCATTACAATCCTCCATAGCTATAGCATCACGAACCCGTTTTTCATCCACAGTTAAAGGAGCACCTATATCAGACCAGGACCACACCATTCTCTTCTGTCTAAAATCCAACAAACTAATGTAACAGTTGTCCTTTCGAGGAAATAAAGTAGCCACCAACAAACAGTTGCTGCCATTCAACCACTGCAACTTATCAGCATCACCTAATGACCAACCTGGACTCTCATAAAAGAAATCAATCTGTTTTCCGGTGATCTGATCCCAAACTCCAATACCATACTCATTACTCCTCCCTTTACAGCTACTAAAAATCCTATAATCAGAACTAATACTCAATGCCCCAGCTGTAAAGCTCTTAATTTGATTATCATGGCAAACCTGAAACTTATACCTGAGCTCTCCTGAACTCTTACTGAACAACCCCATCCCTCCATCGCCGCGGCCTAATCTCTCACAAGCACTAAGAATCACATTCTCAGCATCAACCCAAGCTACATCATTCACTCTTTGGTAATCAAGACTGATAGGAGGATGCTCTTCCATCATCCAATCATAGACATGTACCATACTTCCATGTGCCACGCAACACCCACCATCTGGCCCTGCACGAATTGCAGTGCCATCCCCAGGTGCCCTGCCATTAACAGACCGCGAATGGCGGAGCCTGTTACCATCAAAAGGGCCCCATTTGGCCGACCTGACATGGTCCAAGAGCCCGTAAAATGAGGCCTCCCGGTAAATGAGTCGTTCGGGGATATGGGAAGGGATGTGGAGATCGCCGGTGCGGAGGAGATCGAGGAGGACGGCGAAGCAATCAGGGTTCCGATCAACGTAGAATTCAGTGGTGGGATTGGAGTCATTGATGATGGATAGTTTTAAATCCCAGTTATCGTCAAATAATGGACCGAAAAATGAGTTTCTACCGGCATTGGCTACGGTTGTGGAGGTTGTTTCAAAGATTCTGCCTCCTACGTTGAATCGAATTCTGTCTTTGGGGAGTTTCATAGTGGGAACAAAAAAAAAAGAATTTAAAGGGTATGCAGCACAAGAAACAGAGGATGTGGGGTTGAAAAATTAGCGATGATAACACAGGAAGATTTACAAAATAAACAAGAAATGAAGTCGGGAGATAGTGTTAGGAGGGATTTGAAAGCAGGAAAAATCAGATAAAATTTCCCGAAAAAGTTGGAGGGAATTGTAGGATTGTGTTTTTGCTTGTATTAATTTTGGTTGGAAACAAGTAAAATCCAAAAATAGGACTATCTAACTGCTTGAAAACGATTAAATTTGAGAAACTTTCATTAGACATTAACTGAAAGCTGGAAAACGATAAAGTTGCAGAATCGATTGTTGAAAAGAGAGGTTAAAAACATGGTGTGGTGTTAGTGGAATCAAAAGACAGAAACAGAGCTCAAAAACGGAGGAGGTGGATCAAATTCCAAGCGAATTTGATCGAATTGTGAAGATTTAAGATCTGGGTTTTGAAGACGGAGGGATTTTGGACATGGGACTTGAATTTCATGAGATTTGCAGAAGCTAAATCAAAGACTTGAAGAAGTTGGAGTTCAAAAACATCGACTCATTTTGATAATCTCTCTCTCTTTCTTCTATTTGCTATGTCTCCTTTTCCACGTCTGTTCCTGTTTATATCCTTTGGAGCATTAACTTCAGCCACCGTTCGAAAAATAATTTATTTAAAAAAATATTTTTTTGAAGTAAAAAATATTTTCTCGGTCATATATTTTTCGACTCTTTAGACTATATAATAAAAATATTAATTTTAGTTTATAAGACTATAATAAAATTTAAATTATAAATATTTTATATTTAAATTAATTATTATTTAAAATAAAAAAATATATTAAAAATGAAATTTTTTTACAGATTTTATTTATTAGTGATGCTCACTATTAGTTAATAAATGATCAATAATAAATATCAATAGTTAATTATGATCAATAATAATAAATATATGTGATTATATAATTTATGTTTTATTTAAATAAATTCATTAAAATTTTAAAAAATTATTGTCCATTAACTAAAATTTTTAAATATATTAAATAAAAAAAATATCAACAATAGTCGTGTGGACCAAACACAGCTGAGCATTATATTATATTATAAAATAAAAATTCATGAGGTGGGCTCCACTTGCGGGTTTGTTCCCTCCATGTGTTTCTACCGTTGAAACTTGTAATCAAGTGGTGATATAAAAGATCCAACGGTGGGCATGTGATGCTAGATGGACTCCTCCGTGGGGTATACGTATGGCAATAATAAAAATAATAATGGGCAGAATTGTTCAAATGGGTGACTTTTCAATCCTTACGAGGTCAGCTTTGTTTTTCGCTGAAAAATATAAAGTAAGGAGAAGAGAGCGCGTGATTTGGGTTTTCTTAAATCAAAAATAATTCCAATAAACATAATAACCAGAAAGAATAAAATGATTAATCACATCACCTCAGAAGTTTCGTTATATATCAAAATAATTTTGACACACTGAGGTTTACAGTAATAATAGTGTATCCGTCTTTCAGATTTTTTGGTTTTGAATTCAAATTTTTCTTCTCTCATTATAATTATTGATAAATATATATATATCAAATAATTTTGAAAGAAATTCAGGTGTTTCTATAAAGAAAGAGCCAAACGAAAAAAAATAAAAGAGACGCGGTTGCGACTAATCAAAGTGGCCAGTGACAGTCTCGATCTGTAAGAGGCTTTTAAAAAAAAAAAAGGAAGGGCTGGCAGGATGAAATCAAAAAATTTTCTTTGGAGTGCCGGACGGAATTATATTTGAATTTTTAAATATTGAACTCAACTTCAAAAGAATTTAAACTATCTATATTTATTTGAATTTAAATAAATTTACAAATTTTAACGAGTTCAATAAATAAATTTTTAAAATTTTAAAATTAAAAAATATAATTATAATATTTTTCACTTTGAAAATAAATATAAACTCCATTGTCGTAAAGAAATAACATCAAAACTTACAACAATGTTCTATTATTAAATCTTGAAAACAAACTTAACTTATTCAATTAAATTTTCAAATATAAAAATTAAAATTTC
>CATIWR010301274.1:0-18025 GCA_949677035.1 Omphalea diandra | reverse complement strand
CCAGGGAACCAAAAAAGGGGGTTGAATTGGTGGGTTATTTTTAAAATTAAGAAGAAGATTTATGTGTTTAGGAAGTGAAGAAGAAGATGAGAAGAATCAACATAAAGGTTTATAGTGGTTCAGGTGTTAACAAACCCTACGTCCATTCTCTAATTCTACATAATTAGGTATTTCACTTAACTAACTTGGTATTTCTAAGCTCATACCAAACTTACACAACTTGTCTTTATGGATCTCATTAAATCTTTACAACTTGTGTTTTCTAGGCCTACATAAAAACCTCTCACAAGTGTTTTTAGGCTCACACTTTAACCTTTTACAAGAGTTTTAGAATCTAGGCTAACTCTTAACCTACTTACAATGGTGTTTATTGCACACACCAAACAATCAACCATACTTAAAGAAGAGTAAAAGAATGAGTAGCAAATTGATAAGAGTTTGGTTATAATTAATTCAATTCTCTTGCATTTACATCTATTTGGTAGAGTATTTATAGCCCACATCCACTAATGAGATGTTTCTCTAAAACTATCCCCAAATCTCTATGTTGTGTTTGGCAAATTTTGCATTAAATGCTTGTTAGGTAGAAGTCGCGATTACTACTATCATTTTGCGATCGTGAATTTTCAATTTGCACTGAGAAGCCAATAATCACAGTAAAGAACTCCGTTCTGTGTCTAACGACTAGTCTACGTGTCACTTATCCATTGATTGTCTAAGAAAAATAGTTGTTGTGTTCTACCTACTACTTGAAAGTCACGGTCGTGAGTTGTCTTTGTCTTAGGCACGACTATGATTGCAAATTCCTCTGTTTAATGAGGAAATTAAAAACTTCTTGAGTCACGCTCGTGACCAATAATTCCCTCTCGTGATTTTTTATCTTTAACGATTACCTTGGACACTTGGCGTGTTGTGGTTGTGCCTTTGGTTCCCTCCTTTGTCACTATGAAAGTCGCGGTCGCGACTTAGGACGCTATAGCCACCGCAAGTTCCTTTATGACTTGAGCTCATTTCCTTTGGCTAAGTTGTAGCTACGAATTCGCCAGCAAATTCCTCTGGCCTAGCTCCTTCCATCCTCGTAGCTTATTTGCGGTCATGATTTAGGGGTACAGGCCACAAATTTGGATGACTTTCACAAGGTTGGAGATTTTGATTTCCATCCAACTTTCAATTGAAAAACTATTTTATAAACTGCAAAACAACACTTAATGAAAACATTATAACTGATCAATCTCTATTGTTAAGATAAAAAAAAGGTTTGTGACTTAGGTTTAACCAACCTAGTCCAACAATCTCCCCCTTTTTGATTTTGACAACTTAGATTGATCTCATGGAAAATCAAATGCATGAGTTATGAAGTTGGAATGGTCAATGATGAAATGATTAATGAATACTTAAAGAAATTTTAGTCAATGATCAAAGAAATTCTAAGTACTCAAAAAAAATTTGCCTCCCCCTTAACTTATGCTTTTCTCTCCATATACTTCACCTCTACTACTATCCCCATTCGGTAAGATCAAAAAGAGGGTAAATATTGAAGAGTATATGAAATGCATAAAGGTGAGATCAAGTGATCATAAGAAGCAAATAATAACTCACATAATTGTAAGAATTGTAATCACATATAGCAAATATCAATCACATATGAAATAAAGAATTGCAAATTCAAACACTTTTATTTATTTATAAACTGTGGGATAAAAAATGTTTACATCAAGAAAAACAAAACAAAAACAACAGAAATCCTAAAGACAATCTAAAAGATAGGAGAACTGCCATCATCTTTGGGAGAACTATCATCATCTTGATCTTCATTGTCTCCTCCTTCCTCAGCTTCATCACCTTCGATAACTTCTTGATCATCATCCTCCTCCGCTGTGTCTTCCCAATCTTTAAAATCTGGAAGATGGCAGGAAGGAACAATGACTTTCTCTTATAAATCCATTAGGTCACTGTGTAGGTGGGAAAGAAAGAGAAATCTTATCTTGAACATCCTTATGACCTTGTCTAATTTTCGGTTGATGGTGGCAAGAGAGCCTTTAGACTTAGGTTTTGATTGAGGAGGTGGGACTGGTTGTGTTCCTTCTTCAATGACAAGCCTTTTTCTTTTGGAGGCTTAGAATGTTTCCATCTTTTTTGCTCCAATATCACCCAAAGTATAGGCATAAGACTTAGGATGGATGACTTTTGAATTGATAAGATAAGTAAGGTCCAAAAAGTTTTAGGAGGGAAGAAGCTTCTTAGTAAGGAATTTTTCATTTTTCTCATTAAAAGCGCTAACTTATCGATAGATGGTAGTTACATAAGAAGGGATAAGAAACTAACTCTTAGGTTTGGTGCTCATGTGAATCAGTCGATCCATAAGATATCAACAGTTTGTATGGGCTTGTTTTTGAAAGGCAGAAAAGGAAAGCAAGATCCTTTTAGAACACTTTTTCATTACCATCCCTTCTTACATTAACAGAGAAGGTGATGGAGTAGCCAAAAAGGTAGGGTTCAGATGTATTTGGCTAAGGAGGTCTTGGGGTCATGCTTGGTCTCGATGGAAATCCTTGACCAAAACTCAAAATGAATAACATTAAGAGTGAAAATGATGAATGAAATGTCATTTTTGACTTAAAGGTTGAAAAGATTGGATAATTGTTCAAAGGTGATGAAATAAGAATCTCCAAAAGCACGAAATACTAACCCGTAATGGTCTACACAAGATTCGAATCTCCGACTTAGAGTCACAGTACACATGAACTCTCTCACGATTTCCTCATATCCGGGATCGTCATGAAATATGAATTCATTCCAACCCAGGTTAGACAAAAATGCATGGATTTCATCTTTGATTCCCAATGACTCAAGAAGAAAAATAGAAGGAATTTTGTTTGGAAGGATGATTTTAGAGGCATTTGGCTTATAGATATCCTTCTCTTTATTTGTATTCCCTTCCATTTGGTGAAAAGTTGGGGGTCCAAAAGGCTGTGCTACTGCCTTTCCCTTCTCTGCTCTTGAAGCTTTCTTGGGGGCCATTCGAGTATTGAAGGAAGATTGAGGATTTGAGAGTAAAAAAATGGATAGAGATAACTTAGTGATATGAATCACTATTTAGGGGTTTATATAGGCCAAAAAAGGTGTGAAAATGGCTAAAAATGGTCAGAAAAGAAATAAATGAAGAAGTGCAACGATTGGCAATCAAATCACTTAAATGTGTGGCAATTATCCAAATTCATGACTGTTAATTCTGAAAATTATGAGTAATAGATAAAAAAATTCTCAAGAAATGACACATTCAATGGTTAAAAGTTTTGAAATTTGAACAAATTCGTAGTGGATAGTGAATTTTGCAACTGCAAATTGATGGTTGTCAATTGAAGAGATGGGTACCTGTAATTTGCGATCGTGAATATCGCAAATTACAAGGCAAAAGGATAACTATGAAATTTTAAGACTTGACATCTAACACTGTGATCCACTTTGATATTTTGATATTTAATTCATGCAAGTTGGCATTGCAAAGCACAATTGCATGTGAAATTAAGACATTTCAAAGAATAAACATTATACACATCACAAGGCAATCATTCAATCATGGAATAATGCAATATGTAAAATGATCTAAATTTTTTTTACTTTAGGGAGATTTCATCAAACATTCTCAATTCTCTCTTAATTAAGTTCATCCTTTCTTCATTGAGAGGTTTAGTGAAAATGTCCACAAGTTGATGATTTGTGACTATAAACTCTAACATAACATCACCATTTTGGACATGATCTCTAAGAAAGTGATGCCTAATATCAATATGTTTGCTCCTATAATGGTGAATGGGATTTTTTGAAAGATTAATTGCATTTGTGTTATCACATTTGATGGGAATGTGATCAACACCTTTGTCGTAATCCTTTAATTATTGTTTCATCTAAAGAACTTGGGTGCAACAATAACCTGCAACTACATACTCAGCTTTGGCAGTGGATAAGGCAATTGAAACTTGCTTCTTGTTAAACCAAGACACTAAACATTCTCCTATAAATTGGCAAGTTCAAGAAATGCTCTTTCTATCTAAAAGACTGCCAGTATAGTTTGCATCCAAGTAACTTATGAGACTAAATGAAGAATCTTTAGGATATCATAACCTTAAATGCAATGTGCCATGAAAATATTTGAAAATTCTTTTGACAGCATTCAAATGTGATTCTTTGGGACAAGATTGAAATCTAGCACATATGCATACACTAAACATTATATCAGGCTTAGAAGTGGTAAGATAAAGTAGAGAATCGATCATACCTCGATATCTCTTCTCATTAATCATCTTACCCTATTCATCCTTATCCAATTTGATGGTAGCACTCATTGGTCTTTTTTCTACGATGCATCCATCCATGCCAAATTTCTTGAGAATGTCCTTTATGTATTTGGCTTGGTTGATGAAAATCCCTTTTTTGGTTTGCTTGATTTATAGACTAAGGAAATACTTGAGCTCTCCCATCATACTCATCTCGAATTCCCTAGTCATGCACTTAGCAAACTCCTCACATAGAGATTTATTAGTAGCACTAAAAATGATATCATCAACATAAATTTGTACTATTAGTGTCTCATGATTAGCCCTTTTTACAAATAATATTATATCAACCTTCCCCTTTTCAAAATCAATATTCAACTAAGCCTTTCATACCATGTTCTTGGAGCTTGTTTCAAACCATATAAGACTGTATTCAATTTAAAAACATAATTTGGAAAACTATGAGATTCAAAACTAGGAGGTTGTTCAATATACACTTTCTCCTCAATGACACCATTTAGAAAAGCACTATTGACATGCATTTGAAAAGGTTTAAATTTCATATGACATGCATAAGCTAAAAGAATCCTAATGGCCTTTAACCTTGCTATGGAGGCATGCGTTTCATCACAGTCTATGCCTTCCTCTTAGTTATAACCTTTTGTAACCAATCTAGTCTTATTTCTAGTGATGAATCCTTACTCATCCAACTTATTTTTAAACACCTATTTGCAACGTACAATTGGGTGTTCCTTAGGCCTAGGAACAAGCTCCCCTATCTTATTTCTCTCAAATTGGTTGAGTTCCTCTTGCATAGCAATCAATCAACTGTCATCATTAGGAGTCTCATCAATAGATTTTGGCTCAAATTGAGAAATAAAGGCAAGATTATTATCTAAAAAGTTAAGCTAAGATCTGGTACTTACACCTTTTTAAGTATCACCAATGATTAAATCTTTAGGTTGATGCTTGGAGAATCTCTAATCCTTGGGTATATCTTCACTTGGCAATTCTTCTTGTCGATGGTGTGGTTCTTTATCTATTCTTGATGATTTGTCCTTATCATTATCCTTGACTTCCTCTCTTGTAATGTGCTATAATTCCAATTTCTCAAAGTCACCTATAAGATTATCAACAAAAGAACCTTTCCCAAGATTAAGCTTACTAGATTCATCAAATACAACATGCATAGACTCTTCAACAACCATTGAACTCTTATTAAAGACCCTATAGGCCTTGCTAATGGTGGAATAACCTAAGAATATGCCCTGATTAGTTTTTGAGTTAAATTTTCCAAGATTATCCTTGGTATTCAATATATAGCATTTGCATTTAAATACTCTTAGATATGATATTTTAGGATTTCTACCATTCCATAGCTCATAAGAAGTTTTATTGAGAATGGGTCTTTTGAAAACTCAATTTACAATATAACATAAAGTATTGATAGCTTTAGCCTAAAAGTAATTTGGCAAAGAATACTCATTGAGCATAGTTCTAACCATCTATACTAGTGTTCTATTTTTCCTTTCTACAACACCATTTGGTTGTGGTGTTATAGGAGTTTAAAAGTTGTGAAAAATCCCATTCTCTTGGCAATAAAATTCAAAAGACTCATTTTGAAATTCCTTTCTATGGTCACGTATTAAAGAAATGAAATAACCCTTTTCATTTTGAATTCTTTTTGCAAAACTTTTAAAAGCATCAAAAGTATCATACTTACGAGCTAGAAAGGATACCTAAGTAAACCTAAAGTAATCACCTAAACTAGCACTCCTAGTAAGTCCTATCAAGTCCATATGAATTAATTAAAGAGGTCTAGATGTACTTACAACATTCTTTACTTTGAAGGAAGATTGATGTTGCTTGCCCATTTGGCAAGGACCACAAGTCTCGTCTCTAGAAAACGTTAACTTTGGAAGACCTTTCACTAGCTTTCCTTTTGATAAGATTTGCAAGAGCTCCATGCTAGCATGTCCAAGCCTTTTATGCCTTAGCCAAGCTTTATTACTAAGAGACACAAGACACGTAAAAGATTGGTTAGCTAAATTGTCTAAGTCAATTAGATAGGTATTGCCTTTCCTTTCACTCTTAAAAATTACCTTTTTATCCACTAAAGTGAGAACCCGACATTCTCTAGGGTCAAACGTGACTTTATTACCTTTATCACTTAATTGGCTTACACTAAGCCAATTATGTTGCAAGCCATTAACAAGTAAAACATTATTAATTAAAGAACATCCTTTCTTACCAATGGTCCTAATACAAATTACCTTACCTTTGGCATTATTACCAAATGTGACATTGCCACCTTCTTTTTCCTTTAAGGCCATAAATAGCTTTTTATTCCCCGTCATGTGCTTTGAGCATCCACTATCCACATGCCAATCATTTACTTCATTAGTCACTACCAAACACCCCTACATAACACAAATAAATCATCTTTGCTTTGGTACCCAAGTATACTTGGGTCCTAAGGGGTTAGGTTTTGAAGGATCTTCCAATTTGAGGTGAGCCTTCCTAATGTAGCAACAAACATTTATAAGTCCATATTTCATGTCGTAATGGCATTAAAGTTTAAACCTATATGTATTTCTCCTATTCATTTCCTTAGTATGAGTGAAGGGTTTTCTCATACCTACATGATGTGTATGTGAGGATGAACATGTACGAATAAGTATTGGTGTAACTTTTCTATGTGTGTTTGAGTGAGCATGCCTTTTACTATACATGTATGCATGATTGGCCTTTTTAGAAATAGGCTTAGGGCTTGTTGTACCTTTCTCTTGCCTTTAGGCAATGAGGGTTTAATGCCTTAGGTACTTTTCTTTCCAACAACCTCAAAAGCATGAAGCAAAGGTTTGCAACTTCTCCCTCATCATCTACATCATCTAGTTTATTAAAATCTAAATAAGAGTGAGATGAAGGGCTTACCTCATTGGATGAATCCTTTTGAGCCATAAAGTAAAGGTTTACAACTTCTCCCTCTTCATCTTTTTCACTTCAGCTATTATCCCAAGTGGCTTTGAAGCTCTTTCTTTTTTCTTTATCCCCTTTCTTCTTTTTCTTCAACTTGGGGCAATCATATTTGATGTGGCCTTACTTGCCATATTCATAACATCTGACATCATTTGATCTCTCTTCTCGAGTAGGAGTTGTTTTCTTGAAGTTCCTTCTCTCTTTCCGTCTTCTAATCAACTCCTTAGTTCTTTTAGAGAGCATTGCTAGCTCCTTCTCCTCCTTGTCACTCTCTTATTCACTTAAAGTTACTTCCACTTCCTTCTCTTTAGATGTGGACTTGAGTGCCAAGGTCATCCTTTCTTGTTTTTTAGATTTTCTCATTTACCCCTCATTTTCTTCATTTTTTCATCTTTCTTTAAGGTTAACTCATGAGTCAAGAGTTTGCCTATCAAGACATCCACTGGCACCTTCCCTATTTATGGGTTGGACTCTTGGATACTACATACTCTAGAACCAAATTTCTCAAGAGGTAAAGATTTCAAAATTTTAGAATTTACCTCATGATTGGTAAGGACTCTTCTGAACTTTTTCATATTGGTGACGATTGTTAGGAGTTTATTTGTCATGTCATAATGCTTTCTTCCTTTTTCATCATGAATAGCTCCTACTCCATCATGTGCTTATTTGTCATGTCCATGATGTTTTCTTCCTCTTTCATCATGAACAACTCTCACTTAGTCACGTACATCTCAAGGCAGTTAGACTTCACCAAGGTGGTGGCCTTATGATAGTTCTTCAATGCCTTCCAAATACCATGAACAGTTATGCAATGTTGAACCCTTTCAATTTCTTCTCTTGAAAGAGAGTTTAGAAGGATTGCCATGGCTCTTTTATTTTTGCCATTAGATCTTTTTGGTGCTTCAACCCACTCCTCTCTAGGGATTACCTCCTTACTTCCATCTATTACTTTGTTGGATGGCTTCCAGTCTTTAGCAACAATATCCCATAGATCTACCACATTTATATTTAAATAGATTTTCATCCTATACTTCCAATGAGTATAGTATACTCTATCAAAATATGGCTTGAGGTGAGTGTGGATTCCTTCTTGTGCTATGATATCTACTCACACAATTAAGCTTTTTAGTGAGACTTAGCTCTAATACCACTTATTAGCCTAGGGCACTAAGAAGGGGGGTTGAATTGGTGGGTTGTTTAAAATTAAGAAGAAGATTTATGCGTTTAGGAAGTGAAGAAGAAGATGAGAAGAATCAACACAAAGGTTTATAGTAGTTCAGGTGTTAACTAACCTTACGTCCACTCCCTAATTTTACACAATTGGGTATTTCACTCAACTAACTTGGTGTTTCCAAGCTCACACTAAACTTATACAACTTGTGTTTTATGGTTCACACAAAACCTTTACAACTTGTGTTTTTAGGCTCACACAAGAACTTCTCGTAAGTGTTTTTAGGCTCACATTTCAACCTCTTACAAGAGTTTTAGAAGCTAGGCTAACTTTCAACCTACTTACAATGGTGTTTATTGCTTACACCAAATAATCAACCACACTTAAAGAAGAGTAAAAGAATAAGTAGCAAATTGGCAAGAGTTTGATTACAATTAATTCAATTCTCTTATATTTACATTTGTTTGGTGAAGTATTTATAGACCACATCCACCAAAGAGATGTTACTCTAAAACTATCCCCAAATCTCTAAGTTGTGCTAGGCAAACTTTGCATTAAATGCTTATCAGGTAGAAGTCACGGTCACTACTAGCATTTCACAGTCCCAAATTTCCATTTTGATCTTCAACGATTACCTTGGACACTTGGCGTGTTGTGGCTGTGGCTTTGGTTTCCTCTTTTATCACTATGAAATATACGGTCGAAACTCAACATGCGATAGCTACTACGAATTCCTTTATGACTCAACATCATTTCCTTTGGCTAAGTCGCGGCTGTGAATTCGATTGTGAATTTCTCTAGCCTAGCTTCTTTCATCCTTATAGCTTATTCACGATCGCAATTTAAGAGATATAAGCCGCGAATTTGGATGACTTTCACAAGGTTAGAGATTTCAATTTCCATCTAACTTTCAATTGAAAAACTAACTTATAAACTGCAAAACAACATTTAATGAAAATATTAGAACTAATCAATATCTACTGCCAAGGTCAAAAGAGGTTTATGACTTAGGTTTAGCCAACCTAGTCCAACAGATTTTTTATCCGTTACTCACATTTTTCAAAAATAGCAATCACGATTTGCAGGTAGTAATAACTAATTTAGGTAACTGCCACACGTTTAAGTGATTTGATTACTAACCGTGGCACTCCTTCATTTAATTCATTTTTAATCATTTTTAGCCATTTTTACACCCTTCCTTAGCCTATGTAAACCCCTTAAATAGTTAATTTCATCACTTTTGCTAAGATATCTCAATCCATCCTCTTCTTTACTCTCAAATTTGTAAATCTTCCTTCAATTCTCAAATGGCCCCCAAGAAAGCTTTAAGAGCAGAGAAGGGAAAGGCAGTAGCACAACCTTCTAGACCCCCGACTCTACACCAAATTAAAGGGATTATGAAAGAAGGGAAGGATCCTTACAAGGAAAATGCCTCCAAGATCATTCTATCGATAAAATCCCTTTTACTTTTCTTAAGTCACTAGGAATAAAAAACAAGATCCACACGTTTCTTTCAATCCTGGGGTGGAACGATTTCATATTTCATTATGAGCTCGGATTTGAAAAAGTCGCGCGAGAGTTTGTGTGTGTCGTGACTCTAAATCAAAGAACTGAATCTCGTACTGGCCAGTACGGGTTAGTATTTCATGCTTTTGGAGACCCACTTTTCATCACTTTCAAACAATTATCCAATCTTTTCAATCTTCAAGTCAAAGATGACATTCCATTCATCATTTCTGCTCTCGATGTCATTTATTTTGAGTTTTAGTCTGAAATTTCAATCGAGACCAAACATGATCCCAAAACCTCATTAGCCAAATACATCTAAACCCTACCTTTTTTGGTACTTCATCATATCATCACCTTTTCTATTAATGCAAAAAGAGATGGTAATGAAAAAGTATCCCAAAAGGATCTTGCTTTCTTTTTTTGCCTTGTCAAAAACAAGTTTATACAAACTGGTTGCTATCTTGTGGATCAACCGATTCATATGAGCACTAACCCAAGAGTCAGTTTTTTCTCCCTTCTCATGTAACTGCCATCTACAGATATGTTGTTGCTCTTAATGAGGAAAACGAAAAATTCTTCACTAAGAAGCTTCTTCCCTCTCAAAATTTTTTGGACCTCACCTACCTTATCAATACAAAAGCCATTCACCCTGATTCTTACGCTTATACTTGGGTGCCTTTGGAGCTAAAAAGTTGGAAACATCCTAAGCCTCTAAAAGAAAAAGGCTTGTCATTAAAAAAGGGGCACAACTAGTCCCACCTCCTCAACCAAAACCTAAGACCAAAATCTCTCTTTCCACCACCAACAGAAAATTAGACAAGGTGATAAGGATGCTCAATAGAAGATTTCTCCTCCTTTTCCACCTACATAATGACTTGGTGGATTTATAAGAGAAAGTAGGTGCTCCTCCCTACCATCTTCTAGATTTTGAGGATTGGGAGGATACACCAGAAAAAGAGGACGATTAAGAGATTAAGGGGTGATGAAGCTGAGGGAGGTGGAGATAGTGAAGAACAAGATGATGTTAGAGATGATAACAATTCTCCTATCTTTTAGAATGTCTTTAGGATTTCTATTTTTCTTTCTTTGTTTTGTTTTTAAATTTCTTGATGTAAACACTGTTGATCCCACAGTTTATAAATAAATAAAATTGTTTGATTTGCAATTCTTTGTCTCATATGTTATGTGATTGCAATTTTTTTTATGTTATGTGATTGCACTTCTTATGATTATATGAGTTATTATTTGCTCCTTATGATCACTTTCTCTCACTTTTATGTATTTCATCTACTCTTCCATATTTAACCTCTTTTTGATTTTGCCAAAGGGAGAGAGTGAAGTATGGAGAGAAAATAAGTAATGCAGAAAAACATAAGATGAGAGAGAGCATTTTTTTTTTCGAAAATTAGAGTACTTAGAATTTTTCTTTGATTATTGATTAGAATTTCTTCAAGTATTCATTAACCATTTCATTATTAACCATCTCAACTTCACAACTCATGCATTCAATTTTCCTTGAAATCAATCTAAGTTGTCAAAATAAAAAAGGGGGAGATTGTTGGACTAGGTTGGGTAAACCTAAGTCATAAACCTCTTTTGATATTGATAATAGAGATTGATCAGTTCTAATGTTTTTATTAAGTGTTATTTTGCAGTTTATAAGATAGTTTTTCAATTGGAAGTTGGATGAAAATCAAAATCTCCAATCTTGTAAAGGTCATCCAAATTTGTTGTCCATTTTCCATAAATCACGACTGCGAATTAGCTATACGGGTGGAAGGAACTAGGCCAGAGGAATTCGTGAGCAAATTCGCAGTCACGACTGAGTCGAAGGAAATGAGCTTGAGTCATAGAGAAATTCGTGGTGGCTATCGCGTCATATGTCATGACCTCAAATTTCATAATGACAAAAAAGGGAACCAAAGCCACAGCCACAGCACGCCAAGTGTCCAAGGTAACCATTGGATATCGAAAATCGTGAAGGCGAATAAATGGTAGTGACCACGACTCAAGAAGTTGTAATTTTCTCACCAAACAGAGGAATTCACAATATCAGTTGCACCTAAGACAAAGTGAACTCGCGACAATAACTTTTAGAAGTTGGTAGAACACAACAACTACATTTCTTAAACAACCAATGAAAGAATGACACATGGACTAGCCGTTAGACACAAAACTGGGTTCTCTGCCATAATTTTTGGCTCCTTAATGCAAATTGGAAATTCGTAACTGCGAACTGTTAGTAGCGACCGTGACTTCTGCTTGACAAGTATTTAATTCAAAATCTGCCTAGCACACTTGGAGATTTGGGGATAGTTTTAGAGTAACATCTTTTTGGTGGATAATGGCTATAAATACACCACCAAACTAATGTAAATGCAAGAGAATTCAATTCATTGTAACCAAAATCTTGCCAATTGGCTACTCATTCTTTTACTCTTCTTTAATGTGTTATTGTTTGTTTGGTGTGAGTAATAAACATCATTATAAGTAGGTTGACGGTCAGCCTAGATTCTAAAACTCTTGTAAGAGATTGAATTTTGAGCCTAAAAACACTTGTGAGAGGTTTTTGTGTGAGTCTAGAAAGCACAAGTTGTAAGGATTTTTGTGTGAGCCATAAATACAAGTTGTAAGGGTTTTTATGTGAGCCATAAACACAAGTTGTATAAGTTTGACGTAAGCTTGGAAACACCAATTTAGTTGAGTGAAATACCTAATTATATAGAATTGAGGAGTGGACGCAGGGTTCATGAACACTCAAACCACTATAAACTTTTGTGTTGATTCTTTTCATCTCATTCTTCACTTTCTAAACACAATAACCTTCCTTTTTAATTTTTAATTAACCACCAATTCAATCTCCCTTTTTGGTGCCTTAGGCCAACAGTTAAGGCTAACCAATATGAAATACAATTATGTTGGAAGTGTAAGAGATTATATTCTTAATATGGTTCAGCTCCAAATCAAACTTTTTATAGTTCACCAAGCTCTTAATATTTTACCTCCCAAATTTAGTAAAATTAAGATGGCTTATAAGTCGTATTAAAGACCTTATTACTAAATGTGATGTTAAGGAAAAGAAAATTAAGAGTGAGAAAAGTGAGATTGCTATACTAGTCGCCCAATCTAAGCCTACATTATCAAGGATAAATATAAGTATAAACCTAATCGTTATGCTCCTAAAAAGGGTTAGGTTTTTAAAAGACATGGGAATGGTAAGGCCAAAAAGGTGAGAGGTTACGAAGTTGCCCATAAAAATAGAGTGAAGCGTTTCTTTTTCAATAAAGATGATCATAAAAGAAACGGGTGTCATGAGTTCACAGTTTGGTCAGAGAAAAGAAATAAGAAGGTGATCCTTTATCTTTTATTTACTTTGAATCTTACATGGTTAATGTACCACTAAATTTTTGATGGATGGATAGTGGTGCAACTATTCATATTATTATTACCCTATAAGGGTTTATAAGTAAATGAAAGCTAAGGAAATGGGAAGCCAAGCTTAGGGTTGGAAATAATCTTAAAATTGATCTTGAGTAAGTTGGAGCAGGTAGTTTACATTTAGAGTGTAGATTTCAATTTGTTTTGGGAAAAACTTTTTATGTTCCAACTTTTAGAGAAATTTGATTTCAATTTTTATTTTGGATAATGTTGGAAATCATTTTAATATCGAAAATGAAAGAGTTAACATGCTTTTTGACTTTAAATTTATAGGTTAATGTGCTTTGTTTGATAACTTGTATAGATTATGCTTAAATCCAAATGATGAATGTAAGCCTTCTTGTGAAGCTAATGTTGTAACTAAATGTTCCTTAGTTAAAGAAAAGTTTTTCCCACCATGGCATAAGCATTTAGGTCACATATCTAGAGAAAGGGTAGACAGACTAGTGAAAGAAAAATATTCTTCTTTCCTTGATTTTAGAGATTTAGATATTTATGTGGATTGTGTAAGGGATAAATTGACCAAAACTAAAAAGAAAGTTGCTAGTAGAAGTTTAGATCTTTTAGAGATTATTCATAATGATATTAATGAACTTTATTCACCGACTACTTATGGTAACAAATATTTTATTGCTTTCATTAATAATTTTTCCCGATATGATTATCTATTCTTAATTAAAGAAAAATCTGAAGCTCTTGAAAAGTTAAAAATTTTTAAAACTGAGTTTGAAAATCAATTAGGAAAAATTATTTAAATTGTAAGGTCTGATCGTGGGGTGAATATTATAGCAAACAAGACAAGATTGGGTAACACATGGGGTCATTTGCTAAATTTTTACAATAGTGTGGGATAATTACTAATGTACCATACCTGGTAGTCTTAAATAAAATGGTGTAGCTAAGAGGCATAATTGCACTCTCAAAGATATGGTGAAAAGCATGATGACTAGGTCTAACTTACTTGAATTCTTATAAGGTGAAACCATTAAAATGACTTTACATATTTTAAATCGTGTTCCTAGTAAATCTATACTTAAAAAACCTTTTGAGTTGTGGACAAGTAGAAAACCTAGTTTGAAATATTTTCATATTTGAGGTTTCATGTTTAGGTTATAATTTGTAATCCCATTGAGAAAAAAGATAGATCCTAAAACTACACATTGTTTTTTTATTGATACCCATATCATTCTAAAGGATATAAGTTTTATTATTCTACATGTGGCATAAGGATTGTAGAGTCTATAATAACAAATTTCTTAGAGTTTGATGTTACTAATCTTGATTGTTCCTAAACCCATAAAAGATGTGCAAAATGAAAATGTATTTATTCCTTATCCATTTCACATGAGAATATTGTAAGAGTGTCTATTGAAAAGGTTGGCAATGAACAATGTGCAATTGATCTTCCTGCTCTTGTTGAGAATCTTCCACCGCCAATGATAGTTGAGAAGTTACCTATTAGAAGGTCTACTAGGACAAGAAGGTCTATTATTCCTAATGATTATGACATGTATCTTAGTGAAGGTGATTAAGACATTAGTCTTATTATTGATCTAATATCTTATAATCAGGTTATTAATAGTGTTCATTCTAATTTGAGGGTCAATACTATAAAAGATGAGATGACATCTATGGATCATAATATGATATGTGTTGAATGATTGAATCTTCACTTAACAATAAGATTACGAAGAGTATAACTTAAAGTTATCATAAACATTGTCATTTTTTTCCTCTACCTTAATATAACGACTATCTTTTAACCAACCTTGATGTTTAAAGTAATCACACATTTTTTAAAAATGATTCTTTTTTCATTTTTAATATTTACAGAAGGATCGATATCTAGCCTTCTCCTTACACGTTTTCTTCTTATCTTCTTCGTTATAAGAAGTAACGTAATAACTTTTAAATTTTTTCTTTGCTTCTCATTCAACATATTGTCAATAAATTTCAAATAAATAAATATATAAGTCATTCTTCAACATATTTATAATAACAAAATATTAAAAATAAAATGAGATAATGTATATATAAAATACATCAATTTGTAAATCACAATAAAAAAATAATTCTACTCCAAAATTAATAAGAGCAATAATTCTTGTAAAAAAAAATTCAGAAATACATTAAAAATAAATAAACTAATGTTTATTTTAAAAAACTAACCTAACTAATTGACATAAGAGAAAGAATCAAAATTTAAGAGAAGCCTAATTTCTTAGCAATCATTTTAATCTATTTGATCTTGACTTCTTTTAGCTTTTGATTGAGTATCATCCATTACTCTTGGTATGTGTTGCTTTTACAAAGTATATTACATGTAGTAAGATATAAAGGATTATCCACTTTTAATGTCTCCATCCATCCAATTTTTTATTGCATTCTTCTATAGTCAGTCCATCAGAGTTTCCTAATATTTTAAGAACTGCCATCAATTGATCATCAATATCATCTGCTTTATTCCTTTTTTGGCATTTCTCACGCCTTTTTGAATTATCTTCTACATTTGGACTTGAAAAATTAAAATCTAAATCAATTGGCATGTTTGGATCCTCTAGTATTGATTGATTAGTGAATGAAAACCCAGATCCATTTACAAATATTGTTTCCTTAAAGGACATAGTATCCTTAGAAGGACCTCAACCTTCTTTTCAGTTGTTGTAATACCATCAAATAAGGCTTTCATTTTATCTGCATATTGCAATCTAACAAATAGAAATTGTTTTGCTTTTGGGACTCTTTGTTACAAAATAATTTTTAGTTAAATAATTTTTGTGCTTATTCAGCTTTAATAAAATATATATATCTAAAAGAAAATAATACCTTAAGTAGTCATCCCATTCGCCAGTAGTCCAATCAACAATATTTGTTATAGGATCATATCCATGTCCACTTTTTTCAATTAAATTTGACCATACAGTGTATTTCTACTTCAAGTAAGTCCATTCATTTTTCAATTGCTTCTAATTCACTTTCAAGTTCTTCTTCTCTTCAAATATTTTTATTAATTTGTCCCATGACTCTTTCTTTAAACTACTGCCTTGTTTACCAACTTGATTCACTCTTTCAATGCATGCATCAAGAAAAAAATTTACTTATTTTGGATCTTTTCAATTAGCTATACTATTACATTGGAGGCCATTCCTACACATAGTATGAAAAAAGGATTAACATTTTTAAATAGTTATAAAATAAATATAAATATAAATTATTTTACATCTACCAAAGATTAAAAGCAATTAATCCAAATGAAGAAAAAAAATATAATTTAAATTCAGGAGCAAAGGGAAAATATAGTAAGTGATAGTTTTAACTATTTTGAGAGTGCTATTGCTAGAGATAAGGTAGGACTAGGGCATCCCAAATATAGTAATATATTATATTATAACTATTTATGATGCTAATTTGTAATTAATTAATTAGAGGGACCTTTTCCTTTATGATATAAATTTTGTTATTAGCTTCAATAATGAACATTATTGATGCAACTTATTCTATAACATATTATCAATATCAATTAGTATAAAATATATATATTAACTAAGAATTAATATAAATAATAGTTAGATAAATGCATGGATGTAAGTGCATGGTATATACAATTGAAATTAAAAATATGTATATATATCCAAGAAATCTCATTAAGAAAAATAAAGTAAAAAATATCAGCAAGACAAAGAAGAAATTGAAAATAAATAAATAGGTGGTTGTAGTAAATAAATGGCATCAGTCTTCTTTGGAAAAAGAATTTGACAAGCTTAAAATTATCGACCAAAGGAAGAAAACATGTATAAGATTTTGTAGGGATGCTAAAAGGTGTTTAGCAGTTGTCCATGAGTTATATAGCCTAATGTAGGGATGCCAAATTTTGATTTTATATATATATATAGCACCATCTCAAACGTCTCTTCTTATTTAGGACATAAACACTATTATCATCCTAGAATAGCTGGATGCTTAGATCAAATCTATCTTTCCCTTATCTAAAGGCTTCTTTATGAGCTTGTAACAAATAAAGATAAGTAAATCTCACTCAATTTTTGTAGTTTCCATATTGCCATAATGAAAGTTTTAATCAGTTCACAATAGATAAATTATTCTTTTTTTTCTTAAGATAACAAAGTTAAAACAAAGATTAAAAGACAACCTACCAAATGACCCCAATTAGACACACATCAACATCACCTGTGCTCAGGCTCAAAGTTAATGCTAGAAAGATATTGCTTGGTTTTGTAGATGACAAAATGTCTCCAGCTGCGGTGTTGGCGCTATGATCGTATAAAATAAATAAATGATGAACATGTACTTTTTTCATGCAAATAAGTTCATTCAAAATACAAACTAGCACTTATATCTTTCATATTACTTCAAGTCCATGAGAATACGAAGAGCAAAGCAAGGAAGAGGAAAAGGTAAAACTAGGTCAATTTTGAACCTTGTGATAGACTTTCTAATCAAAAAGTATATCCCAGTTATACAGTGTACTATTGCTTTATACATAGATAAATAAATAAGGATATGAATTATATATGCATATATTTATACATATAACTTGTTATAGCCTAAAGAGGGGCATAAAGATAGAGAGAAATATTAATTAGCAGAAAGAATATATATATATATATATATATATATATATATATATATA
>CATIWR010301216.1:0-26388 GCA_949677035.1 Omphalea diandra | reverse complement strand
TCTATTTTTTTTTGTTAGTGTATATATATTTTTTTTTGTATATATATATATATATATATATATATATATTTATATATATATATATATATATATATATATATTCTACGTAATTAATTGAAAAATAATTTATTATAGGATTTTACTATAGAATATTGTTAATTCAAAATTAAAAACTTAGATAATCATAATTTTTTTAAAATAATGCAATGATAAATAGTTATCATTTTTTATATACATATTAAATAGCTAAAACTTATTTATTATAAATAATTAAATTATCTCTTTATATTAATGAGTTATTTTTATTGAAAATTTATTAAAATGTAGAATAGTTAAATGTTAATTTATTCAAATATATAAGAAGTTAAAAAATAAATAATACAACAAATATACATATATACTCAGGAATAAATTTAGAAAATTTTTAAATTTGAGTATATATAATATATTTTAAAATTAAAATTAAGTATTGTCTATTTATTTATAAAAATTTAAGATTTATGATTATAAATAATAGAAAATAATTATTTTTAAAGTAAATAAATTTTTTAAATATCTTAAATAATAACAAATTAAAGTTAAAATTGAAAGAGAGCAAAATGAATAAGTACATATCATACAAATAATAGAATAAAAAATAAAAATTAAGGCATATAAATACAAGATAAAAGCAATACAAGTGTATAATGATTAAATATTTAATTCTCATTTAATAGAAAAATCAGATAAAATACTTTTCTATATAAAATATAAAGTTAATTTATTGTATTTAAATTTTAAAAATAAATAATTGATTAATTATAAATTGATTAAATTTTATAATAAAATAAGTATTTATATAAAATAATAGATTAATATGTCCTAAAAACTTGAAGTGGATTGAATTTTTATATTATATAATACACTTTTAAAACAAAAATAAAGTATTTTTTATACTAAACAAATATTGTCAAAAAATTATTAATTTTATATTATTATAAGAACATCGACACTATGCAAAAGTGCAAAGTTATTGTTTATATACAAAATTAAATAAGATTTATATATTTTTTATTTAATTTTTATAACATTTAACTATTATATATTTTTAGTAAATTTATTTTTCTCACTAAAAATGACCCATTAATATAAAGATATAATTTGATTATTTGTAAGAAATAAGTTTTAACTACATAATGTGTAGATAAAAAAGGTAATAACTATTTATCATTGTATTATTTTATAAAAAAAAATTATGATTGTGTAAAGATATAATTTCTCTTAAATCGAAACCTATAAATGAAAATTCAGAAATTGCAAAATTAAATATAATGCACAAAAAAATTAATTATTAACAACAAAGAGGAGGTCGTTAAGGAGAGATTCATGTAAGTAACAAAAGCCTTAAACGCACAACATGGATAATTACAAAATTTGCCAATTAAGATGATCAACTATAAAGATTATTAAAATAACTTACAATGAAGATAGAGAAGTGAATTCGATCGAGATGTGATTCTATATAAATCCAAGCTACTAGTACATATACAAGAAATAGTATGGCGAGAGAATGAAAATTGAGGAACATTCATCTAGAAGTTGAGGTTATGGTAAGATAAAGACATCTGATTTTGATTGCTAGAGCTGAACTTCAAGTTTTGGGCTTGATCTAAATTTAATTTGATAATTTGAATTTGATTCTTACACTTCACTTCATGCTTCTAGACATAGCCCATCGATTCTAAATTGGTTGTTTACAATTATTTTTATTGATAACGGATAATTTTAAATGTTAGTTCAGTTTGATTTGGATAGTTTTAGATTTAGATTTTTTATTTTATAAAATTATTTATTTATTCATATTTATCATTTAATTATAAATTATGAATATATAAAATTATTTGATAAATAACTTTCATAATTAATTATAAAAATTATATTAAATAATATGTAGTCCTTATATTTTTCCTGTGATATTTATTATATATATATATATATATATATATATATATATATATATATTAGTTATATATAATATATTTGGACATAAATTATGTAAAATGTGTAAGCTTATATATTTTCTATGTATATATTAGTTATATATAATATATTTGAACATAAATTATGTAAAATGTGTAAGCTTATATATTTTATATGTATTATATTTAAGTGTTATGTTTGAAATATAAATTTTAAGTCATATAATATCTTATAGTATAAATATATTGTTTTACATTTTATGTATATAAATATAATATGTTATGTATACACTAATATTTTGGTTATTTGGTTAATTTGATTTGAGTTTTATTCAATTTGGATGCTTTCATTTGTTTTTTAATTATTTTAATTTGATTTTTTTACTTGATTTGGTTTATCCATGATTCATGCTCGCTCATATTTTTGGATATATTGAAAATTTTAGATTTGTTGAATTGAGACAAAAATAAGTTTTACCTTACTTTATTGTTACATTTTAAAAAAGAGCCTCCATTGTGTTTTTTAGTTTTAATTTTAATTTCTTTAAATTTGTGATTAGTTTGATTTGACAGAGATTTTGGTTTTGTTTAATTGTAGCTAGTGTAAAATTATAATATGTTAGTAGTGGTGTAAAATTATAATATGTTAATTTCTTAATTTTTTTAGTTTTCTTGAATAACGTCCAATTTTGTACTTTTATTGATCTATATGTTTTATTATTGTTTTTTTCCATTGTAGAAGTCATAGTATTTTGGTGTGTTTAAATTTGGTATTTAATTAATTAATCATACTAGAATAGATAGAGTTTCATAATGAGTGTATTAGGGGTAGGATTGAAGTTGCTCAGGTAGCGGATAAGTTGGCGAAGAAGAGATTGAGATAATTTGGACATGTGAGTAGGCGCTTAACCAGTTAGACAAAATATAATTATTGTTTGGCACATTATTGAATTTGTAATTCTAATATTTTAATACATAAATAATAATAACAATTATACTATATATGTTACATTTTAAATATGTAATAGACTTCATAATTGTCATTTGTATTGGATTCATTATATATCTTATTTTTTAAAAAAATATTAGATTCTCTTTTTTAACATATATCTTTTTTTAATATATCTATAAATATTGAAACCTTATACATTATTTAAATTTTTAATAAAAAAATTTTATGTTCAAGAATTAAATTTTATGAGAGATATTATAACATAGTAGGATGAAATTTAAAAATATTATAGTTGTAATTGATAAAATTATATTAATTAATTTATATTATATAATTAAATGATGAAAAATATTTCAAAATAATGAAATACAAAAATTGATTTAAAAATTTTATATAAATTTAAATAAATAATATTAAATAAATATTTCTACGATGCGCGGATCAATGTCTTGTCTATGAAAAGTTGAGACATCTATAAAATTTTAACTATAAATATATAAAAGTATTTTTATATCATATATCAAATTACAATGATCCTAGAATATTTAAAATAATGTCCCCTCTTTCAAAAATATGTAGAATTTACTCTCCATATTTATAAGTGAATCCCATGTATTTGCAAGTAAAAAAAATATTATTTTTATGTGTTCTAAAATTATTAAATAATTTCTCAAAAACTTGCTAAAACCTAGAATAACATTCTTTTGGTCAATTAATAAGAGATTGCATTTTAGCAATCCCATCAATTCTTAGAAACTATATTTTAATATCGTCATTAATCATAATTAAAAATTTCTAAACTCATCTCATCGAACTTATGCGGCCAATTTTTGATTTATTTTTGAGTTTAAAAATAAAATAAAATTACTTTAAATAAAATGTCTCAAATTTAAATAAAATGCAAAATTCTAGAAATAGATTAAGAATGTAAACAAAATGCAATTTCATATTAAACAAATAAAAAAGAAAACTTGCTATATAAATTTCACGATATGAGTTTAGAAATTAAAATTTTTTAAAAATAAATAAATAATTTGAAAAAAGAAAAATAAAGTGATAAAACTCCAGGAAATTTTAGTGTTTTAGTGTTACAATAAAACAAATAAAAATGAAGGCTGACTGAAGTGATTTTTGAAAGATGCAATGTACCCTCAAATACACCTCATCACTTCAAAACCCTTCGGCATTTGGATCAAATTTTTCTAAAGTCCAGTGACCTTATAGATGAACAAGATGCTAATGTAGATTCTTCAAGGATAGTAATTGGAACAGAAAAAGGTCATTATTATTATTTTTAGCCCTCACAGCTCCAATCGTCTATAAGTGAAGCTTCTCTTTTTTTTCTTTTTTTTTGGTGGGGTTCTTCCCTTAGCAATAAAAAATGTTAGTACACTACTTAATTTGAATATGATCATTACGTAAAGAGATGTCTTCTTCTGGAAACATATTTTTGTCAGCTTCTTTTAAAATAATCAACAACGTGTAGTCAAAAGATTACACCTACCTGTCTGTGATCCAATATAAGATATTCTAAATAATAGAATGATATAAATGCTTCTGGTTTCTAGAAATGTATTCACGGAATTTAATTCTTAATTATATTACATTATTTATATTGATGGTGCCAGGTTTTTTCACACATGATCCACAGTATAACCGTGTCCAATGGTCAACCAAATGGTCTCTTCGTATTATACTATACTATAATATATATAGTGCCATGAACGTTAACATTTCTTTAATACAGCATTATTGTCTATATAATGGAGTAAAGCTCATCAATATACTCATCAAGAAAAGCTTTGTTAATAAAAAAACTCAAAGCAAGCTGCAAGTGCAAATGGAGGTTGAGATCATTTCCGAGCACTGCATTGTGCCCTCTTCACCTACACCACCCCACCTCAAAACCTACAATATCTCTCTACTCGATCAGTTTATGCCGTCTGTCTACTATCCCATGATCCTTTTCTATTCCAATTACCAAAACACAAAGCTTACCAATGATTGTGTACTCAAAAGATCTCTACTGCTAAAGCAAGCTCTATCCGAGACCTTGTCTCAGTTTTATCCGTTTGCTGGAAAGATTAAAGACAGCCTTTCCATTGATTGTAATGATGGTGGAGTGTACTATGCAGAGGCTAGAGCTAACATTCCTTTAGCCCAATATCTCAACCCACCTGATCTCCCTTCGTTGCAAAAATTGGTTCCCTATTTACCTCCTTTTTCTACACCAACTCCCGAATCTTATCTTGTCATGATTCAAGAAACCAACTTTCCCTGTGGCGGCTTCACCATCGGTTTATATGTTTCACACACTCTCTGTGATGGAACTGGTGCTGCTGCATTTCTGAATCATTGGGCTGCCACCACGAGCCAGCCTAGCAAAGAAATATTATCCCCTTGTATGGACGGCCCACGCGTCTTTCCGCAATATATTCCATTCCCAAAAGAGGCTACCCTTTCAAGTGTTTGGATTCCATTTCTGAAAATTGGCAAGTATATGACAACAAGGCTTGTGTTTAATGCATCCGGGATTGCCAGTCTTAAGGCCAAAGCAGCAACCAGTTCAAGCCTGAAGGACCCCACACGGGTTGAGGTGGTTACTGCACTTCTTAGCAAAAGCATCATGGCTATCTACAAGGATAAATCCGGTACGGATAAGCCACTTGCAATCAGCCATTTTGTGAGTATGCGACGAAAAGCTGTCCCACCATTACCAAACTGTTCAATGGGTAATTTTATATGGCCTGTAGCTGCAATATACACACCTAAGGAGAATGAGCTAAGTGCTTTAGGATGTAGACTAAGGGAAGCGCTGCAAAAGGTGGATAGCGGTTTCGTGAAGAACATAGAAGGTGACAGTAGATTCTTCAAGCTTAATAAGGATATGAAAGAGATAAAGGATTTATATGTTAGCCCCATATTCCCTGATGGAGTAATGGAGTACACTTCGTTTACAAGCTGGTGTAACTTTGGTCTATGTGATGTTGATTTCGGTTGGGGGAAGCCTATATGGACCGCTTGTATTGCATTCTCAGGAAGTTCAGAAACAGCGTACGTGAATGCGGTTGTTTTGATGGATGGAGGAACAGAAAGAGGAGTAGAAGCATGGATATCCATGGACGAAGAGGACATAGCTTTGCTGGAGAAAGAGAAGGAGCTTCTTCAATATGCTTCCATAAATCCAACTGCTTTACCACGATGAAACTGGTGGCGCTTGGTGATCTTAACGTCGGTGGTGACATATTTGGTTCATTTTTGGATGTGCAATTTTTGGTTTTAGTTAACGGAATCTAAATTTTTGTGATGTTTTGAAGTATTGTTGAAATTATACACATTTTTCAATTATACATTTTCTGGATCAGTATCGAATTTCATTCAACAATAATGAACTTGAAATTAAGATTTTGTCATCCAAACATAAAACATCTATTTTCTAATATCATTTCGTTTTCAGGATCAAAAGGCAGCCAATAGTAAGAAATTTCAATACCTGATCACAATCAATATTAACAAGAAGCAATAGATAGAGAGCAAGCCAGTTATCACAATATAATTGTTAATGGACACAGTGAATCACATTAGCAAGAAAATGCATATCAAAATTCAAAACTAAGCCAACAAAGGAGGCAAATTAATGGTGATGGACATAAGTAGACATACCTGTGATTTCTTGCTGGTGGAGTAAACATGGCAAGGGTGAAACAAGCTGTTTGCATTTGGGGGTTGACTGCTCCAACACAGTAAGGCATTTTGTGTGACTTTGTAAAGCCATATGTCACATGCATTATTTATAGGGATGTAAATAAACCAAAATATCTTACAAATTATTTCAGATCGACTCAAAAAATATTCGAAATCAACTCGGGATTAATCTAGTCGAACTCAAGCTTAACCTACTTGATTAATTGAGCGAACTGAATTTGAATACCAAAATACTCGACTCAAGAGACTCACAAATAATCGAGCCTAATCAAGTTTAGACAATATTAAGTAATTTTATTAATTTATCCTTTGAATAAAAAAATGAGATGTGAGATGTGGAAATCTTACATTAGAAGTGAATAGAGCAGGAGACTTGCTTCTTCCATTAAAAAAGATATGATCTCTTATTTTCTCAATCCATGTAAGGTAGCATTTGTCCTTAGTAGACCATAAAGTATTTTTTTAATCAATTGAGTCCTAATTGAATTAAAGTGACATAATAGTTTAAACTATTTAAATCTGAGATTTAGTTTTTTCTGCTTACAACCAAAAATTAAATTAGATTGAACCAATTAGAATAGAAAAAATAGATTAAACTCGATTGATTTTTTATTTGTCCAATCCGATTTCTTTTTCTTTTGGTTTTGATTATAGTCCTTCAAAAATTGAAAAAATAAAAATTTAGTTTGATTCTAGTCCTTTTCAAAAAATCAGTCTAAGGTCAGACCGCTTAGCCCTACCTGCTATGAGAATAGGGTTGGGTTCTCTTTCAAATCGACAATGTTATCATTTATTATTTTCACTTTTTAAATCTAAATAATATAATTAAGTAGAATTTTTTAAATGCAACCATTTGAAATAATAAAAAAAATCTTGGTGATCTGATCCTAAAATTTGAAGCAAACATGTATATATTGTAATATAGATTATATTTATATGTTCACCTATCTTACAAACAACCATTAGTTTCTTCATTATAATTTTTAATGGATTAAAGATCAATTTGACCCTTTAACTATTTTGTCAGGTTCAATTAGATTTAATTTTAACTTTTGATTTTATTAAACCCAACATCTCAAAAAAAAAAAAAAACAACTCAAATATCTAATTTTGACTTGTCAAGCAAGCGTGTATAACACACAAAATACTAGAGAGTGAAGGTTGTAATAAAAATATTTTTTAATCTTTTCTTTAAAAAGAAAATCAATATCACCTTCTTCACCACCGACTCATCACCACATCAATTCTTCTACTTCACACTCATTTCATACCTTTCTTTGAAGTTTACATATATTAGTGAAAAAGAATTATTACATGTTCAGTTAATTTTTCAAATTCTACAAGTTTCAATCAAGAATTAAAAAAATACATGTTTCAATCCAAAATTTATTCATTGTTTCAAAATCTCATTTTCTAAGATGAAAACATAGATCTTCCTGGGTAGCTAATGCGATTGAATTAGCTGCTTTTTATTTTCAGTGATTGAGAGCTTCACCTATTGTATTGAATATTAGATCACAAGTAAAGAACGAGCAATTCTTTTAAAGATCCTCTACTTAGCTAGAGAAAATCTTTTTGCCATCATGTTACCTCCTGCGGGATAGCTCCCAATCTATCTTTTCCTCAAGCCCAACAGTGCCAAGATAAATTCAATTTAGAGTGTCGCTAGGTTCATTAAGAAAAGAAAGAGAGCAAGTAATTTGGATTTCGTGAACAACAGTGACAAAAAAAAGATGAAATCCCACTCCAAAACTGAAAACTATGAAAATAAAATTCTCGATCCTTGAGAGCCATCTCAGTGGCCTCCTCTTCCTCCTCATCAAGAACAAAGTACTCACTCTTCTCCAACGACCTAAACATAGTAAAACATCACTGCATAAAATACAATGTTCTTAAGTGCAAACACCACAATGCTCGTAAAATACAAGTACTCAATCACAACAATGCAAAACTATTTAAACAGTTGCATATTATAACAAATATATGCAACTAATATAATTATTTGATAAATAATAATTACTCATTTAAAATTAATTTTAAGACCAAAATTAATATATACATATTAGCCACAAACTCGTGCATTACATAGTAAGATTATAATGATAAATTTAAAATTAATAATTAATTAGATGAAAATTATATAAATAATAATTAAATTGTATTGTTATTATTTTATAAAAATTATTCTCAAATAAATTAAATAATAAAAATTATAATTACTTTATTATAACAAATTTAATATTAATATAACTATTTGATATAAAAAATAAAAAATTTATAATTTTACTTTTTTATTGGTCTTTTTAATTTTTTAATATTATGTAAAAAACTAAGTATACATTATTATGATTCTTATATTGTTAAATTTTCTAAAATATTTCTACATATAGAACTTCTTATATTATTAAACTTTTTATATTTTTTAATTAATTGAAAATAAATATTTAATTATTAGTTTACTTGTTGCATGATAATATGCAAGCATATTATTATTTTATAATATATTACTATTTCATAGAAAATTATATTAAATAAAAAATTATAACTAAATTATATATATATATATATATATATATATATATAATAAATTTTAAGAATAACATAATTTTTTATATAAAAGAAGAAAATTTATAATTTCACTTTTTTGTTATTTTTCTATTATATAAGAAATCAAATACACATTATTACGAATATGACGAATTTTTTATATTGTTAAACTTTTTAAATGATTTTTATATACATAATTTCTTATAATTATTAAAATTTCTATTTTTTTTATTAATTGAGGGAACTAAACATTAAACTTACTAAATTTTTTATATTGTTAAACTTTTTACATTTTCTTTTACTTAATTAAAAAAATTAAATATTTAATTATTAGCTTTCTTGTCACATGTCAAAATAAAAACATATTGTATTTTTTATAAAAAGAAATTGTATTTCTAATATAATTATTTGACAAATGACAAATACTTATTTAAAACTAAGTTTTAGACTATATATATATATATATATATATATATATATATTGATGTTTAAAGGCATAAAAAGGGATTTTATTCTCTCAGGTGTAACCCAAAAAGAAAGGAATTTTAAGTGTACCAATAAAATTGTATTAAATTTATTAATTACCAATCAAGAGATAGTTTTATTCCCTTAATATAAAAAAATAAAATAAATGTTGAAGGAATAACAATTTCTCATTAGAACTATAAAATAATTTAAATTATTCATAATTGGGTCAAGTTCAATTAATTAAAAAAAAACTGAGCTCACTCATCCGTTAGATAAATTATTCTCAAATATAAATTTAGATTTTATATATTTAATGAATAATCAAATATTTCTAGATTTAGCTCGAAAGCTTTTAATCAACTCGAAATGAATTTTCAATAATTTTATAAAATATTTATATAATATTATATTTAATATTTATAAAATTATTATATATTGAGCATATATTAAATAAAAAATAAATTTTAAGCTAGTAATATAATTATGAAATAATTATGGAATAAAATTTGTATTCAAATTGTGTGATTTTTATGCTTAATTACACTCGCAAACAAACTCAAATTTAATAAAAGAATAATGAAATAAATTAAAACAATAAATTTAAATTCAAAATAAACAAATTAAATTTAAATATGCGCAATTATAATACAATAACATCTTTCTCTATTCTCTGCTCTAACTATTCTTTTTTTTTTTTTTTAATCATTTCTTATTCTTCCTCCATCCGGACGAAGTATTAAATTTGTACATTCGAAAAGATTCTAAATAGGATTAAAGTCATTATCAAATAATATAATAACAAGTTTAGTTATATTAAAAAATAAAATCAATATATATTATTAATTTTAGTCTCAAAATTAATATTAAATAATTATTTATAATTTATCAAACTGTCTATAGTATTGCCACCGTGCCTCTATATTACATTATGTTATAAAAACTTCTATATTAAAAAAGTATTTAAGTAGGAAATTAGAAAAATTCAATTGCTATAATAAAAATACTTTCTAAATTAGAAATAAAAAAAATCTAAAAACTAAAAATTCTAAACAGAAAGTCAATACTATATGAAAAATAAAAATTTTAAACTACTTCTAAATAAGAAATTAAAAATTTAAAAAGTAAAAATTTTTAAATAGAAAGCTAAGATTTAATTCTAAGTATATAAGAACAAATAATAATGTAATAGATTGTCAATAATTAATTTGTTCAAGTTTAATAAATTTTCATTTAAAATTATGTCACGCAAGATTGAAGGTATGTATTAACAGATAATCTTTTATTACAATTATCTCATATATGTATATATAATTTGCAATTACATTGTAATTTTATTTTTGATTATGAAAAACTTAATATTATTTACTTGATTGATTATTAGAAATTAATTCAATCAAGTTTAATAAATTTTCTCTTGAAATTGTTACATACATCAAATATATAAATTAATAAATAATTATTTATTACAACTAATTCTTTATGCAATTATAAATTTTATATATTTATTTTATTAATTTATTTACTTAATAATAATTTTTTATAAAATTATAATTAAATTTTAAGTTATTTATATATTAACTTTAATTAGGATACCTGTTTAGAATTTGAATGTTTTTATTTGATATAATAAAAAAAATAATGAAATATTTTAAGATTTTAATATCTCATTCTAATTTTTAAAGTAAATTAAGATCCCAAATATGAAAATAGAATTAAAATTTTATTATATTTTTATTTTTTGATATGCTAAATATGCTCCAAGTGCTTTATAAATTGTCAAATTTTATTCTTCTTTTGAATATAGTAATTTTATTTTTTTCTTTTAAAAAATAAAACTGATTAATGTATAAAAATAAATATTAAATTAATATTTTAACTTGCATTGGTGCATAATATGAATCATTAAAACAGCCCCAAAACTTTAAAAAAAAAAAATGGAAATTCATTTCATTACAAATAAAACAGAAACATGTTGAAGATTGATAAAATATCTTTCGTTGTATCATTTTAAGGCACAAATAAATTATTTGGACATTTGGTATGACATGCTGATTATCATGCTCATATTCATGAACTTTGCAATATTCCACCATAAGAACCTCAATAATAGCTTTTTCACATAAATTCATGTTTTATATCAAATAGCCTGATAGGATTCCCATCTCACTTGTTCTCATCATTTCTAGGGAGAAGTTTTCATCTACATTGCCTTTTAGTAAAATTATTCTCTGAGGTTAGTTTTCTTAGCAGACTACGCAACCTTCTTGACCCTGGTCCGGCCTTCAAAACGCCATACTTTTCACTTTGCAAGCCTGAACATGCATTTTGCCTTCTTCCACTCCCCAAACACCAACCACCATAAGTAAACTGTCCATTGTATCTCTTAAGAAGCTCACGATCGATCTTGTCGAGAACCGGGTAATTTTCCTTGAACTTTCTAGCGAATGGGCGGCTGCTCAGGATCATTCTTCTGTAATCTTTAAGCCCCAGATATCTTGGATGTTGCTTAGGAGGTGTGTCCCAGGTGATGTAGTGAAGGTCATGGTTAGCTGTAGTGTTTTTGTAGTCTTCAGAGTTGCATATAAGTGTTTGGAAGTATCCTTCTGGTGAGGATACAAAGTTGGTGTAGTAGAGGAGGAGAGTTCTTGGCAAGTTATCCCAACCCACAATGCAATACTCAGCAAATGATCTTGACAATATTGTCCAAGCTGAACCTGTACTTTTGATAAGGCAGTATTAATAAAGAGAAACTAGGATCATTGAAACAATTAAACGTATCAGCACAAAGTTGTTATCTTATATGCAGAGGTATGATAGCTACTAACTAGCCAAAAGCTCCATTTACACACACACCAAGAAGAAAAAAATTGCGCAGATATATATGATCAGCCATTAACAAGTCAAAAGTTGCTTAAAGAGAGAATATCACCATGAGGAAAAAGAATTCTCTTTTATGACTAGGTTAGGCTTCTGCAGGATGTAGAGTTTTTTGGCCCACAGGAACTTGGGTGACTGATATTAGTTAATTATGAGCTTGTGGTATATGTTCACTTGCTAGAGCAAAAATAGCATCAGGGAAGCAATCAAACTTTAATTCACTAAAAAGCAAAAAAGGTACAACCATCTTCACTTTTTACTTGTAGCAATAAATGTAAAAATGTTCTTACAATGACCCTTTATAAAAATCATAATAGCTTCAAGTTTTGATACATTGTTACCTGTAACAAAGCTCAGAACAAGCACATGCTACAAAGTATATGCACTTTGTTACTGTTATAAGCTCTGAAACTTATGTTACTCCTTAGAAAGTGCAACTGATAAGAACATAAACAAATCCATATGCTTCTCCTTTTGCTAAGAATAGTATCCAGTTCTTTCTCCTACTTGCTTTTTTAAAATCACTCTAAAGATACTTGGCTTGTTGAATAATTTAGTTAGTAACCACAAAGATTGTCTTTCTCAACTCAACTCAACTAAACCTTAATTTCAAGTAAAACAGAGATCGTCTTTATGGTAAATATTTTCTTAATCTTATTTAAGGGATTCATCATTGTAGATCTAAAAGGTCCTCCACATGAGCAGTAAAGCACATGCATTGCCAAACGTCCATGTGCACTTTCTAGACCATGCAGGCCCTAAATACATAAGCAGTTGGCTATCCTTGACCCTTCAAGGAATTCCTTAGAAATCCAACCTGAAATATTATGCTCGACAGATATTCACTACAAGAAACGTGATTTCTAAGAACCCAAAAATAGCTATAAAAGCTTAATTTATTGTTGTTAACTATTTTCATAATGATAAAAATTCTTTGCAAATAATCAAATAATGTTATCAATTTTTGCAATTATATACAATCGTTGCCAAAAATCATTACTAATAAAAAAAATACAGTTACAAAAACTCCAAATAAATCTCACAATTAAATAATATGTTATTACTTGGAACCGAACCTTAGACCTCATAAATCTCACAACTAAATAATGTGTAATTATTTGGATTCAAATTGTAGACCTCGCATATCAAATTAGTATTTTTACCACTGGGTTATATATTAACAAAATATATTATATTAAAATTATTAGTTCAGCAAGAATTAAAAAAAAAAAAGGGCATTTCCATAAGTTGATATTTTGCAACAAGAAAAAATCATTTCCATAAATTGATTTTTCACAATGATTCATTAAATCGTTTTTGCAAAATAAGTTTTATACAGTGACTTTTATAAAGTTATACTATATATACTAAAATAGTATAACTTCCAGCAATGATTTTAATAAATTGATTTATTTTTTAGAATGGCAAAATAAATCATTCAAAAAATTGAGATATACAAATTTCGCAGTGAATAAAATAAATCTTTTTAAAAAAGTCAATTTTTGTAATGATTTAATTAATCATAGTTAATTATCATGGCTGAAAGTTACATTTTTTTTTAGTGATTTAGTTGAATTTTTTAATTAATTTGATTCTGATTGAAATTTAAATTTGAGATCTCATAATCCTAAAACTAACTCTAATATTACTAGATCTAAAAATTATTGATACTATTCATAGATTTTTTTTTTTATTTTTATTTAGATCATTTGATAGTTGAAAATCAAACCTTTGCTAATTTGAGTTTGAGTTAGATCGGACCTTGAATGAGGTGAAATTTTTTCAATATTAATTTTTTTCATACAAAACTCCAACTTAAAACTTTGTTTAAAGACAATCGAATCCTTTACCACTGGAAGACATTGGTTATTCATAGAATTTCAAGTCCTAAGGAGGTTGATGGTTAACTTCAATGGTGGACTCCCTATGATTATGTGGGTTGATATCCTAATTAATTTAATAACATATCGATGCCCAGCTGGCAAGCAGCAACAGCCACTTTCCTAATGAGTCCAACTGAACAAAGCACTAAGATAAGACAAGAAAGAAAGACACACTCACAATCACATAACTTACAACTTCATGAAAGAGAAAATATTGATCTTTCATAACACAAAGTGGCTGCTTATCTTGTTCTTCTCAACTCTAATCTCCACTTTTTATACTCTGTCCTACACTGAACAACCCACTTTTTTTTCATTTTCAACAGAATTTGATATTCAAATATTTGTAATGGCACCAATATATGGCAATTGTGACTACACCAAGCATCTTCAAATATATATATATATATATATATGCAAAAACAACATATAAGTGTTTAATTTTAGTAATATTTACTTTCTTGCTTTTCTAATTGCAACATTGCAAATTACATTCCAATTGTTATATTAGCTACAAGTTGATTTGATCCTTAAATGTAACTTTGTTTCTAAGATTGCTACTTATATTTGGTTGATCTTGCATTAATTAGGTCTAAGGTCTTACTCAACCATCATTTAAAGCAAACAAGCACTATTATGACTTGATTAAAAATGACTTTGACAGCTAGATGAGCAAACTTAGCAAGCAACTTCAATAAAAAGAAAGAGCTGGTTTTGTTTTTAATATAACATACTCTCTCTGTTCCAAAATAGATGTCTTTTTAGAGAAAATTTTTTATTCTATAACACTTGATGTTTTACAATTATTAATGAACATTAATTAATTTTTTTTTCAACTTTACCCTTTTTCGCTTTCATAATAATTATTTTTTTAGGGTGTATAATAATTTATAAAAATAATTAATTATAGATAATATATTTTTTTTATATGTAATAACACCTATTAAATATAATTCTTAATATTTGAAAAAATCATAAACTGATATCTACTGAGAAACAGAGTGTATTTCAAATTATAATCTTGACGCTGCCAAGCTTGGGAATTTTCAAATCAGGCCTAGTTTTTTTTTTGGAATTTAAAACTTTTTGTTGGCAGGGCCTGGCACGATGGCAATCTAAATAACTCAAGGTGATAGTGAAAACACTGGACAGTCCCAATCTATAAAGCTAAAAAATTTAATTAATTGTTAAATTTCAAACTTGAAGCCAAAGTACCCTGTCCTATGTGGTAGGCATGTGGTCCCTACACTTCACATGCTAGTAATAGGTACAAGTATGTATTTGTTGGTATTATTAAAAAATACGTAAAATTGCCACATTTCTGGAGCTACGGTGTACGTAACGGCATGAATGGCAATGTACTGTTAAAAGCTTGGTTTTTACCAAAATAAATAAGAGATTGGGGAAAAACCTGTATAGAGCTTAAAGGCAGTCGGAAGACTCCTTTGCTTGATAACCCACCATATCTCTGATTTGTTCAGGCTGTAAAGCCCTGGATCCATTATAATTGGCTTGGCTCTCTTATTCCTGAATATGTATGATATGATTTTATCAATGACTAAAAATGTTATTCTTCAAAATAACAATTATCAATGACCCTTTCTGTCAAATCATAACATTAATTGAAAAAAAAAACAACAGAAAAAAAAGAAAAGGTTCTTACAGTTTCCAGCCCAAGTGACTGCTGTGCTGTATGAAGTTGAGATCTTTTGGCAAGCCAGAAAAGGCATCAATTAGATCTGGAAACAATCACATTATTTGAGAGGGGAAACCGCAAAGCAAGAAAAATAAAAGAATTATTGACTCAAAAAGGGCACTCACCATACCATCTTGGGTCACCAAGGGATAATCCGAGGCACTAAGATTAATAAACCAATCCCATTTACAAGTCCTCAACAATATAGCCATTGCATGGAGAGTGGTAGCAAGCATAGTTGGACCTCTATAGGTGACTAAATTTGATTTCCCAACAATCCAAACATTCCCTACAAGGCCAAAAACAGGATCACTGGACACAAACTCAGCTACTGCTTTGTGCTCAACTTCTGGTGCATCAGCATCCACATGAATAAGATAGTAATTCCCTGGATGGTACAGTGCCTTAATGACCCTTATTAACCTCTTGGTGTCACCTCTAGATGCTGATATTAAGTAAGCAAAGGTTACTGGGTATGGTTTTTGGTCTTTTAGCTTGTTTAAGTTAATTACTGGGGTGAATCTTGAAATGGGTACGGTTAGCTTTGTTGTTGGGATGTACAGAAGGGAGAGGAGGATTGAGGCGGCCATGAATGTAAAGGTGAAAACTTTGATACCCATTTCATGGAAGTGTAGAAGGAAGTTTTTGGAGGGGAGGAAAGCTGATGGGCTGACAAGGGATGAGATGGAGGTGGGGAATAGTAATAAAAAGGCATGGAAGTGTGTGGAGGAGATCTTGTTTTGTGGGGGGTTCCTTACTTTGAAGAGAAGTTGTCCAAATGTCACTATATTTGTTGGTGGTATGGGGACTTTAGTAGGCGGTGGAAAGGTGCAAAATCTCTATACCATTAGTTGGGGGTTTTTTTTATTATAATGGGATGAAAGGATCGGAGTGTGGTGGGACTGACCTCAGTGTAAAGAAAGAAAATAGGAAGTTATTTTGAAGATAATAATTGAAAATTATTTGTTTTCAAAAATATTGAAATTATTTTTAAATTTATGAAATATAAAATTAAAATTAGTTGGTATTTTTAGAGAATGAGAGGAATGATTTTATTCTATTATTATGTGGGACATGTTATTAAATCAGTAAGAATTATTAATTTTTATTATATAATTCACAATGATAATCGGATTGATTTGATTATTTAATAAATAATAAAAAATAGAGAAGAAATATCTTTGTGTGTGTGTGTATATATATATATATATACCATTTTAAATTTATAAAAAAGTGATGAATTCAAAATTTAACCAGAATTTAATAAATAAATGGAATTATTGGATAACCGCTTTAAGAAGCAAATTATATTATGAACTTGAGTTCATATTGTTTTATGGACCTGAGTTTATGTTGTTTTATGGATCCACATTCATATTACTTTATGAATTTAGATTTGTATGTATATTTGGTTTTAATTATATGTACGTTAATATTGAAATGTATATACATTAAATTTATGTATATTGATATTGAATTATATGTATATTAAAATGAATTTACATTCATTTTTAACTGTATTTATATTAATTTTTAACTGTATATAAATTCAAGTTCACGATGGACTTGGGCTCATGATATGCTAATTTGCTTCAATGGCCTTTCCATCTAGTTCTTGGTACATGGGCTAATGAGGATTGCTTGGATGTGGGCTAATTTAGTGGTTGGTGTCCATTCTCTGTTCTTGACCCAAAGTTAAGGCCCTCTATCGGGGGCCAACCTTTAGCCAGAAATATCCATAAAACGGCCCTCTTCCAAACCATGAAAAACACTCCATGTCTGATACCTAAAAAAGATGTGTATTATTTATGTGCGTGTTTATATTCATTTGTATAATAAATATTAAATTCATTTTCATATTTTTTAAATTTTAGATAACTTATTAATAATTAATTATTTAAATACATTTTTAAAATTTTAACTTATTAATAATTAATTATTTAAATACATTTTTAAAATTTTGTATAAATTAAAATATAAAATATATCAATGTATATTATATTTAAAGAGAGTATAAAAATAAAATAAAAATTACCAAAATACTAAAAAATAATAATTAAAAATTTTATTTAATTCTCTAAATGTAACATATTAGATGTACCATAATTAATCAATATATATAATTAATTTTGATCTCAATGTTTGTTTAAGTGCTTAACTTGCTATTTATTAAGTTAATTATTTGATAGATAAAGAAGTGATTAAAATCTTTATCTATAAAATTATCTTATTAAAGAACTATAAATAAAAATAAAAATATAATAACAAATTATAAAATAAGTAACTATAAAAAATAAGGTTGAAAACTAGTGTGTGTGTATATATATATATATAAAATAAATTATTTATTTGTGTATTAAATATTTAATTTATTAAGATGTATAAATATATTTTAAATAATATAATAACTTATAACTTGTGCAATGTGTGGATTATTGTTTAGTAAGTTTAATTACGTAATTTCTAATATATATATATATATATGGGAGTATGAATATGAGTATTAGTATGGGTATGAATATGAATGCAAATCTAAATAAAAATAAATAAGTTGTATAGGTTATAAATAGGAACATAAATAGCTATTCATACTCTATCCCAATTTAATATTATTTTTTTGTATACGACTCTACTTGTATTTATTGCTCAATCCACTCAAATATTACTCAATTTAATCGGATAAAGTTCAAATGAATATCATAAATATGTATAAATTGTTATCCCTAATTCTTTTTCTCCAACCTTTGTCCTATGAAACACAACCTTAGTGTTCAATATGGATATAAAGACTCGAACCAAAAAAAAAAAGATGGTTAAAGAAAAACAAAGATACCTACAGAGGTTTACCAATTTTGAGTTCTGATCTTCAAAGGGTCAGTAATGGAACAAATATTTGACTAAAATTTGGACCACTATAAAATAATAGAAAAAAGTGACATATTCCTAATCTTGATCTTCTTTTCTAATTAAAAGGAAACCAAAAAAAAAAAAAAAAGTACAGATTCCATGAGTTCCAAGGACTTCATGTTCCTGGTCAACATGGGAACTTCCAAAATCAATCCATATATAGCCTCTTTTTTTTTTTTTTTTTTTTTTGTAAAATCTAAATTCAACTTAATTGCAGAGCATTTCAAAACAATGGAGCTGATCAACTGGTTTGTGGATGAGAAAGATTAGTCTAGAAATTCAGAATGGGTGAGATTTAGAGAGAAAAAGACATCCATTATGATGAAATGGTGGCCTGCTCCATCAACATATCCAACAATACAAAAATAAATTAAAATCTCAACATTTTCACTTTGCAAAGAAGTGGAACTTGTACAACATAAGTTTTCTTGGTACCCTAACCCATGTCCATCCCACCTAAAGTAAGTACACCTGGGCATATATGTGATGTAATAGTACCACTTGTTTACTTATGATAAGGTGGTATATGGGTAGTCATCAAACTGGCAATCAAATTATTCCACAACAAAATTTAATTTTGGTAGAAGCGTAAATCATTTAAAAATCTTTTTAATGGTTAGAAAAACCAAATATGTATCAAATTATCAAAATTTGGTAAATTTTTCATCAAGACTCAAAGGAAACATTAACAAAAGAACCAAAATTAGTTAGTAGTTGAACCTAACAAACACTTCTCTTTAAAAAAAAAGGAACGGTGCCCTTAATCTTTTTTCACTTTAATTAAAGAAGAGCATAAAAAGCTCAACTAAATCACAAGAACAAACACAGGACACAGGCAGAAGCAAAAGAAGGGCCCTCAATGTTTTCAAAACCGAAAATTGGTTGGTTGTACTTGTACAATTAAAAATTAGATTATTAATTAATTTTGAATTGGTCTTTATAATTTTTTAATTTTAAATATTATGAACATATTTTAATTTTGTCCTGATTTTGTAGAATTATTTTGAATAATATTTTTAAGATTTTTTATTTTTAAATCAATTAAAATAAATTAATCAAACCAACCCACCTAAAAATAAGTATTTATCCAATTTTAAAAATGCTAGCAACAAGTCATCAATTGACTTATCCTTACATTCTTTGCCTGCCACGTCATCAGCCCAAATCACCTAAACCAAAACCCACACACAAGCCAATACGTGATCAAATGAAAATAATAATAGTTTAGAAACTTGAAAGACATGTGAAGGAGTAAGACTCAGCGAGTTTCATGCCGTATAAAATGATTTTATTAAGGACTTCTGTAAGTCATATATGATATTCATATACGTATGTAGCTATAGATTGACTTGTTCAAGCAGATCGAGTGAGGGCTTGAAGTTGGATTTTTTTTTTTTTTAATGCGATTTGATTAATCTTGGTTGCCAAGAAAGAAAGTGAAAGAATCGCGACAAATGTTTTGAACAAAGAGAGAGTGCTTGACTTGGAAATTTAAGTGTAGCTATCAATGGAAAGAAACAAAGACTTCAATGCTACAAGTGCTACTACTATGCAGGTCTTCCATGTTCAAGTTCAACAAGACAGATTTCCATCTACCAATCCTATGAAGGTTCTCTTTCTAATCCATTTCTTTGTTTTATATTTTCTTCCTTCTCCATCAAGATTTAGAATTTCTTAATATCTCGTTTCTTGTTCTTTTGATTATCTTCCTAATGTTTCTCCCATATGTAACATTTCATTCTTGTTCTTGATCTTCTTTCCTCATTTATTTAAGCAATTTCATATATTCTTTTGGTTACAGTTCCGTTTGCTTTTTTATGTTTAGCATCTGATATCTACTATAAGAGTTGGACTTTCTAAATTATCAACTGACTATGAATTCTTGCAGGTTCAAGAATCGAACACCCAGATCAAGACTGCAACAGTGGCGGGGCAATTCGTTCAGAGGCTCTTTCGAGTCATTTTCATTGTGCACATAATCCTAACTTCTATACTAGTGATCTTCCTCACGATCCGCGGCCTCATCTCTGTCCATAGCCATCACTTCCACCCCAAGAAGTGGTATCCCCCACTCCTAACTGCAACAGCATCTGCTGGAATTGTGGCTTTCACTTGGCAATGGATCACCCTCTGCTACCCTTCAAGAGCTATAAAAGCTGCATTTTGGCTTAGCCCCTTGTTAACATGTGCAGTTGGGATACTACTAGTACTAATTGGCTCTGCTGCAAGTCTAGCAATAGGTTCAGTTGCAGTTGTTTTTTCCATCATTCAATCCCTTTATGCTTGTTGGGTGAATCCCAGATCCAATTATGCCATCAAGGTTCTATCAGTTGCTACAGCTTTCCCTCCTGCTAAAACCACCGCACTGGTTTCTGCCTCAATTTTTATAAGCATCATTTATTCCAGCTTCTTGGTGTCTGGAATAGGCGGCGCCACCATTACTGGAACTGGAATAGACATCTTGTTCAAATTGGCGATCCTGCTAAGCTTGACATGGAGTATGCAAGTAATGAAATACACATTGCAGGTCACAGTTGCCCGCATCAAGTACTTACACTTTGCATGTGGAGCAGATATGGACACGAGAGTTGCTTTAAGGGACACAATTAAACACCTGATAGGGAGTATATTCATTGGCGCTGCCCTTGTCCCAATTCTTACTGTGATTCGAGGGTCTGCAAGAGCAATTAGTCTGGTTGCAGGGGGTACAGATGAGTTCTTGTTCTCCTGTGCTAACTGCTATTCTGCTATAGCTTCAACACTAGTAACATATGGGAATAGGTGGGGTTTTGTGCAAGTTGGGGTTTACAGTAAGGGGTTTGTGCAGTCATCCATGGATACTTGGGAGATGTTCAGGAGAGCGGAGTTGGAACGATTAATCGATTCAGACCTTACAGGGTCATTCTGTTTCCTTGCAGGGATAGCAGGAGGTGCAGTATGCACCCTGATTGGAGGAACATGGACACTTGTAGTCCATAAGAGTTATGCAACAGAAGTGTCCATATATGCCTTCTTGATCGGCTACTTCTTGGTAAGAGCTCAGCTACCCTTTGAAACTTAAAAATACTAGTAGACAATTCCTTTCAGGAATTGGCACTGACAAAGTTTGATGTCAATTTTTGTGTTCTCCAGTGTAGGGTGGCAATGGCATGGCCGCAGGCATGTGTTTCAGCTTACTACGTTGTTTATGCAGAGAATCCACAGAGCTTACGGTTTGATCCCACTATTCCAGTTCGAATTCAGGAGCTTCAGAGATATGGAGGTTAATGATCCTGGAAGCCAACTTTGACATGTTTCATGATTTCGTGGTATCAATGAATCTAAAAACTATATCGGATATACAATGATATAAAACAATGAATTAAAACTTTACAACCATATGTGAATTTGCGGGTTTACCAAATTGTTTGCAATACTACTCGTAGTGTAAATAACAGTCTTGTTTGAGATTCAATATTATCTCCAGTTGTTACTGTTTCAGTTACTGTCCTGGAAATATGCATGCAGATTTTCTTCAACAACATTGAATTTCACTGGAACAAAATGTTTACCATAATCATAACATTAGATTCCCAAAAGAAATGAAGTCAAAAAAGGAGCATATAACAAATTCAATCTTAGTATAAATTTGATCTTTGGTGCAACCTTGATTTTGAACTCCATTTTCAACTGTGGCATTCATTGTTCACAACGCTAAATAGTAAAAATTGGTGCATTCATCATGTTTTAATGTTTGAAATGAACAAACAGAAAGAAAATCCCTCAATAGAACTCATAGTTCGTCCATGGAGTGTGTAGATAAAAGGCATTCAACAAATTGACAAGGCATGAATCAGATAAAGAAAAAATACCATTAAGAAACAAATATTCAAATACATTACAATTTTTGCACGATCTTTATAAGAGAACATTAAACTGGAACCAGATAATAGCTCAAAGCTACGTAACTACAATAATGTGATCATTCCTATTTAAATGTTACAAACAAACATGGGGATACAACAAAATACAAAGGAAGAAAAGCAAACCATGCGGGTCATTTTGGTCCAAGATGACCACGCCCACCACATTCTGGGTACATAATGTTACCTGTTCCTCCGCAACCTACAAAGCAAAAAAGTCACATTAGCATGCTTGTCTTTGCCAAATGCAAGACAGACATCAAGATAATCAATAACATAGTGACCACATTAGCTTTCTTCCTGACCAGCAATCCTGCATAGTCCCGTACTCAGTAGAAAAAGTCACGATCAAAACTTCCCACATGTGTAGGAACATTCTCCAATAACCAACAAATAGAAAGTCTCACTTTTGACTTCACCAATGCTCCCCACTCCTAAACATTTTATTCAATAGAAAAATCAAATGAACAACACAATTTTTAGTTGCTCTGTAGTTTTTTCCATCAAATGTTTTATCTCAGACCTGGACTATTATTTATTCCTAACACTATATATTTGAAAGAGGAAAAATAAAAGAGGAAGTAAAATAAAGATGAAAAATAAGAGATGATTATAATTTTCCACCGTTTGAGCATAGGAGGAAAAAAAAAGAGATAAGAAAATAATACTTATTTTACCTCCTTGATTTTCTATCCAAAATAGAGAAACAATATGAGGATTGAAAGTAATTTTTTAGTGTTTATTATAAATTTACAATTCTGCCCAATGTCTTTCTACTAAAAATCGTGCTCTTTTCTTAAAGAAAGGGCAAAATAGTAAATATATAAGATAACAATCTTCTTTCCTTCTATATTTTACTTTCCAAACAAAGAAAAATAAATTTATTTATTTCCCCTTTTCTTTACTCAAACATGAGGGAAGGAAAATAAATGAAAGAAAATGAAATTGATTTTCCTTCTTTATTTTCATTTCACTCTAAACAACTTCCCAAACATAGTGTACAGAATGAAGAAGTTCTAGAGAATAAAGACTATAGAAGAACTGGATTCCAGCAGTAAAAGAATACAGCAACTTAGATTATCCTCATAATATGACAAAAATACTAATAAAGACCTAAGAAGCCAAGTAATCCTTGTGAGTCCAACATAACAGTTCTCAAGAAATTATGAACATGTCATTTGTTAGCATATTCAGTTTAAAGAGAAAGCAAATTTACCTAGGCAGCAAACTTTGACTCGAATACCCTGGCTCTCCATTATGGAGTCAATGTATAAGCCTGAACCCGATCAAGTGGTGCAAATAACTGCTCCTTTGGCCTGGCAATCAGTGCATCGAAGATTATCTCCAATTATTTTTTCAGCTAAAGATATACCGACTGGCTTCTCAATTCTCTCCTCTAGTATGGGCTTGTTATAACAAAAAAGAGATTCAAGACTGCTTCTTTGTCTATGTGCATCACCCACAGCCCTGGATTCTGCCTGAGATATTCTTTAATCAAGATATTTGCATCAATGCAAGATAATTCAACTAGAACCCACACATCCATCAGAGAAGAAACTTAATATCGAATGTCCACTCGAACACATTGCATTCTCTTATTCATTTACTTCACCCAATGGCAACAGTCTTGCTGTCAGATTGAAAAGCACAGGTAACCAAAATAGCCTTTCCTTTCATGTTCTTGAACAATAGTAGTTGCAACAAAACAATTGCTTTTTTAAGAGAAACATGCATGAATGAATATAATCAACAAAACCATATCCAAAACATAACAATAAAACCCAAGGACTACAAGCAATGATCATTCTCCATAAAACAAGAACGTAATATTGGAAACAAACCATACATAACCACAGAGTTTTACGTATCAAAATCACGTGTATATAATAAAACAACAACAACAGATAAAAAGACGAGACCTTTACAAGACATACCCAAAATATGATTACCCAAATGACAATTTCTTCAACAAAATACAAACTAGAACAGAAGGACTGAGTCTGACCTCGTGAGAAGCAGATGGAGAAACAGTACCTTTATGAGTGATGGCACCGATTTTCCTCATGGACCGTTTTCCACTGAACCGAAATCCATACCCATTGAGTTTTTGACGAAGACGAAAAAGAAACGGGCAAAACAATTGATGGCCCAATTTTCATTGTACAATCCATAGGTGCAAAAGAACCAATACGGAGCAATTGTACCGCAATTTCTCAAAATTCTGGAAAATTCACAAAACTAAATGGAGAATTGAGGGGAGAAAGAAAATGGATATTTGCTAAAACGATAGAATTTTGAAGAATCGAATAAAGTTGCGATGTTAAACTTTGTTTTTGTGCCTTGCGTTATTATCAATGAGGGGAGAAGTAAAAAAAAAATGGTGACATGGAGCGGTTGAAAACCCACAAAACCCAAACATTTGGAGCTGAAGAACTTGCTTCTGTTTCAAGAATATGATACGGGCCTCAGGGCTGGCTTACTGAGCCCAAGAAACTGTTTATGTTCCCCTATAACGGTGAATTAGGGGAAAAAAATTAAAATATAATTTAATTACTAATGTAATATTATATATTATATAAATATATGAATTTAACTAATATTATTATATAAATAAATTATTTATAATTTACAGTAACAAATATGAAATATTTTAAAATAAATATTTCTAAATGAAAATTTTTTATTTATATATAATAATTATAAAAATATAAAATAAATATTTTTAATTATTGAAAATGATAGATATTATTTATTATATCAAAAATTATATATTTTATGAAAATAAAACAATATCAATATAATATTTTTAATAAATCACTTTCAATTCTCTAAAACAATTTATCGTTTTTAAAACCCATAAAATAATTCAATGGAGATAGATAGTTAAGTAGTTAAAGTAAAAATTGCAATTACAATAAGTTTATTTATAAAATAAATAAAAGTAATTGTTATATGTATTATAAATGATAATTTAATAAATATAATTTTAAATTTTGAAAATCTAAAAAAGTTTTTAAAAAATGAAGGATAACTTGGATCCACTCAAATAGAATTGATTGGTTTTATTCGTCTATTTTGAATTTAAAGGTTAATCCAAACCTATCAAATACTTAATTTTTAAGTTTTTTGATTGATCTATCGAACCAGGCCACTTTTGAAGATCATTAATTATGAAAAAAATACAAATGGTAATAGATTATTAGCACTTTCTTAAAAAAATTTACCTTTAAATTGATCTATATAATCTTTCAATTTCAATAGTTCAAAAGTTATCTAGTATATTAAGTAACTTATCACAACAAATATAATAAAACTATTGTCATAGATAAATTTTGAAAATAAAAATCAAGATATATATATATATATATATATATATATATATATATATATATATATATATATATATATATATATATATATGTATGTGTGTGTGTTTAAATATTTTTTTGTTTTGAAGAAAAAAAAAAAAAAAAAAAAAATAAGTATATAAATA
>CATIWR010301153.1:0-11841 GCA_949677035.1 Omphalea diandra | reverse complement strand
GCAAGACTCAACGGGTGCGATTATACTAGCACTAATGCACTGGATCCCATCGGAACTCTGAAGTTAAACGTGCTTTGGCGAGTAGTACTAGTATGGGGAACCTCCTGGGAAGTCCTCGTGTTGCACCCCTTAGCCCCATCTTTTTCGTAATTCGTTGTTTCTATACGATTTTGTGGTCCATCTAGATATGTTGGACAATGCCCTCGTTCTTTTTTTTTTTTTTTCTTATTCCCATTATTCATCATTTACCTATTATCGCGACATTGTGTGGTCCACTCTGATACTCGATTAACCAGTGTCGCCCGCGCGCGAGAGCAGAGAGTTAAAAGTTAGACGGAATGAAAAAACAAGATCAGTTGAAACGGAGTAGGGAGCTAGAAGATATGGCCTCTGGAAGGAGGGGTGGCGCGTTGGACGGAGGTAGAGAAGATACTAGCACTAATGCACCGGATCCCATCAGAACTCCGATGTTAAACGTGCTTGGGCGAGAGCAGTACTAAGATGGGAGACCACCTGGGAAGTCCTCATTTTGCACCCTTGAGCCCCATCTTTATTGTAATTCCTTTTTTTTGTACGATTGCGCGCTCCATCTGGATATGCAGGATGACGACCTTGTTCATTTTTTTCTTGTTCCCATTATTATTCAGTAACCTATTTCCACAACACTGTGTGGTCCACTTCGATACTTGATTCATTAGTATCTCCTATGCAGGCAAGCAAAGAGATGAAAAATAATGAAAAAACAAGATCAGCCAAAACGGAGGGGGGAGCTAGAAGATATGGCCTCTCGAAGGCGGAGAGGGGGAGGCTCGCGAGAAGGAAGGAGAGAAAATATAGCAAGAAAGCTCAGGGCACTGTGGGTGCGATCATACCAGCACTAATGCCCCGAATCCCATTAGAACTCTGAAGTTAAACGTGCTTGGGCGTGAGCAGTACTAGGATGGGTGACCTCCTGGGAAGTACTCGTGTTGCACCCCTGAGCCTAATTTTTTCTTAATTTGTTGTTTCTATACGGTTCCGAAGTCCATCTGGATATGTGGGACATCGACCTCATTCATTTTTTTTTCTCTTGTTCCCATTATTTTTCAGTAACCTATTTTCGCGACGTTGTGTAGTCCACTCCGATACTCGATTCGCCAATATCGCCCACGAGGGCGAGCAGAGAGCGAAAAGTTAGCGAAATGAAAAAACAAGACCAGCCGAAATGGAGGAGGAAACGAGGAGATTCAGCCTTTAAAAGGCGAAGAGGGGGAGGCGCGCGGGACGATGGGAGAGAACGTATAAAAAGAACGCGCAGGACACAGCGGGTGTGATCATACTGACACTAATGTGCTGGATCCCATCCGAACTCCGAAGTTAAATGTACTTGGGAAAGAGTAGTACTAGGATGGGTGACCTCCTGGAAAGTCCTTGTGTTGCACCCCTGAGCCCCATCTTTTTCGTAATTCGTTGTTTTTATACGGTTCCGCGGTTCTTCTGGATATGCTAGACGACGACCTTGTTCATTTTTTTTCTTGTTCCCATTATTGTTCAGTAACCTATTTCCACGACGCTGTGTGATCCACTCTGATACTCGATTCGCCAGTATCGCCAGTGCGGGCGAGAAGAGAGCTGAAAGTTAAGCGGTATGAAAAAACAAGATCAGCTGATACGGAGGAGGGAGCGAGAACATGCTGCCTCTCGAAGGCGGAGAGGGGGAGGTGCACGGATGGAGGGATATAACATATAGAAAGAAAGCGCAGGACATAGTTGACGCGATCATACCAGCACTAATGCATCGGATCCCATCAAAACTCTAAAGTTAAACGAGCTTGGGCGAGAGTAGTACTAGGATGTGTGACCCCCTAGGAAGTCCTCGTGTTGCGCTCCTGAGCCCCATCTTTTTTGCAATTCGTATTTTTTATACAGTTTCGCAGTCCTTCTGGATATGCGGGATGGTGGCCTCGTTTGTTTTTTTTGTTCCCATTATTCTTCAGTAACCTATTTCTGCGACGTTATGTGGTCCACTCCGATTCTCAATTCACCAGTATTGCCTGCACGAGCGAGCAAAGAGGCAGAAGTTAGGCGGAATGAAAAAACAAGATCAACCGAAATGGAGGAGGGAACGAGAAGATACGACCTCTTAAAGGTGGAGAGGGGGAGTCGCGCGGGATGGAGGGAGAGAACATATTGAAAGAAGGCGCAAGACAAAGCGCGTGCGATCATACCAGCACTAATGCACCAGATCCCGTCAAAATTCCTAAGTTAAATGAGCTTAGGCAAGAGCAGTACTAGGATGGGTGACCTTCTGAGAAGTCCTAGTGTTGCACATCTGAGCCCAATCTTTTTTGTAATTCATTGTTTTTACACGGTTTTGCTGTCAATTTGGATATGCAGGACGACGACCTCATTCATTTTTTTCTTACTCCTATTATTATTTAGTATCCTATTTTTTGCGACGTCATGTAGTCCACTCCGGTGCTCTATTCGACAGTATCGCCCGCGCGGGCGAGTAGAGAGCAGAAAGTTAGGGGTATTGGAAAAACAAGATCAGCCGAAATGGAGGAGGGAGCAAGAAAATACGGCCTCTCAAAGGCTGAGAGGGGGAGGTGTGCGGGACGGAGGGAGAGAACATGTAGAAAGAAGGCGCAGGACACAGCGGGTGCGATCATACCAACACTAATGCACCATCAGAACTCTGAAGTTAAGCATGCTTGGGGGAAAGCAGTACTAGGATGGGTGAGCTCTTGGGAAGTCATCGTGTTTTACCACTGAGCCCCATCTTTTTCGTAATTCGTTGCTTTTATACGGTTCCACGGTCCATCTGGATATGCTGGATGATGGTCTTGTTCATTTTTTTTTCTTGTTGCCATTATTGTTTAGTAACCAATTTCTCGATTCTCTAGTATCGCCCGCTCGGGCGAGTAGAGAGTAGAAAGTTAGGCGGAATGAAAAAATAAGATCAGCCAAAACGGAGGAGGGAGCGAGAAGATACAACCTCTCGAAGGTGGAAAGGGGGAGGCGCGCTGGACGACGAGAGAGGACATATAAAAAGGAAGCGCAGGACACAGGGGTGCGATCATACCATCACTAATGCACCGGATCCCATCGGAACTCTGAAGTTAAATGTGCTTGGGCGAGTAGTACTAGTATGGGGGACCTCCTGGGAAGTCCTTGTGTTTCACCCCTTAGCCCCATCTTTTTCATAATTCGTTGTTTCTATACGATTTTGCGGTCCATCTGGATATGCTGGGCGATGGCCTCATTCGTTTTTTCTTTCTTGTTCACATTATTCATCATTTACCTATTACCGCGACGTTGTGCGATCCACTCTTATACTCAATTAGCCAGTTTCGCTCGCGCGCGCGAGCAGAGAGTGAAAAGTTAGGCGGAATGAAAAAAAATAAGATTAGCTAAAACAGAGTAGGGAGCTAGAAGATATGGCCTCTCGAAGGCGAGGAGGGGGAGGCGCGCTGGATGGAAGTAGAGAACATACCAGCACTAATGCACCGGATCCTATCAGAATTCTGAAGTTAAACGTGCTTGGGCGAAAACAGTACTAGGATGGGTGACCTTTTGGGAAGTCATCGTGTTTCACCACTGAGCCTCATCTTTTTCATAATTCGTTGCTTTTATACGGTTCCGCGGTCCATCTGGATATACTGGACGACGACCTCGTTCATTTTTTTTTTTTGTTGCCATTATTGTTTAGTAACCTATTTCCACAACGCTGTCTCCGATTCTCGATTCTCCAGTATCGCCCGCACGGGCTAGCAGAGAGCGAAAAGTTAGGCGGAATGAAAAAACAAGATCAGTCGACATGGTGGAGGGAGCGAGAAGATACAAACTCTTGAAGGCGGAGAGGGGGAGGCGCGAGCGACGGAGGGAGAGAACATATAGAAAGAAAGCGCAAGACACAGTGGGTGCAATCATACCAGCACTAATGCACCGAATCCCATAAGAACTCTAAAGTTGAACGTGTTTGGGCGAGAGTAGTACTATGATGGGTGAACTCCTAGGAAGTTCACGTGTCGAACCCCTAAGCCCCATCTTTTTTGTAATTCGTTGTTTATATACGGTTTCGCGATACATCTGGATATGCGGGACGATGATCTCGCTCGTCTTTTTTTTGCTTGTTCCCATTATTGTTCAGTAACCTATTTCCGTATTGCTATGCGATCCACTCTGATACTCGATTCGCTTGTATCGCCCGCACGGGTGAGCAAAGAGCAAAAAAATAAGCTGAATGAAAAAATAAGATCAGCCCAAACAGAGGAGGAAGCTAGAAGATACGACCTCTTGAAGACGGAGAGGGGGAGGTGCGCAGGACGACGTGAGAGAACATATAGAATGAAAGCGCAGAACGCAGCAGGTGCGATCGTACCAACACTAATGCACCAGATCCCATTAGTACTCCAAAGTTAAATGTGCTTGGGCGAAAGTAGTGTTAGGATGTGTGACCTCCTGGGAAGTCCCAGTGTAACACCCCTGAGCCTCATTTTTTTCGTAATTCGTTGTTTTTATACTGTTTTGCGGTGCATCTGGATGTGCGAGACGACGACCTCATTCATTTTTTTATTGTTCCCTTTATTGTTCACTAACCTATTTCCATGACGCTGTGCAATCCACTCAGATACTCGACTCGCTTGCATCGCCTCTGCAGGCAAGCAGAGAGCGAAAAGTTAGGCGGAATGAAAAAAAAAAGATCAGCCGAAATGGAGGAGGGCACAGGAAGATATGGCCTATCAAAGGCGGAAAGGGGGAGAGGCGCAGAACATAATGGGTGCGATCATAGCGACACTAATGCATAGGAACCCATCAGAACTCTGAAGTTAAACGTGTATGTGCAAGAGTAGTACTAGGATGGGTGACCTCCTGGGAAGTCCTTGTGTTGCCCCCCTGAGACCCTTCTTTTTATAATTCGTTATTTTCATAGGTTCTGCGGTCCATCTGGATATGCAAGGTGATGGCCCTGTTCATTTTTTTCTTATTCCCATTGTTGTTCAGTAACCTATTTCCGCGACGCTGTGCAGTCCGCTCCGATACTCGATTCACCAGTATCGCTCTCACGGGTGAGCAGAGAGTCAAATGTTAGGCGGAATGAAAAAACAAGATTAACCGAAATGGATGAAGGAGCGAGAAGATACAACCTCTCGAAGGCAGAGAGGGAGAGGCACAAGGGACGGAGGGAGAGAACATTTAGAAAGAAAGCGCAGGGCACAGTGGGTACGATCATACTAGGACTAATGCACCGGATCACATCACAACATCGAAGTTAAACGTGCTGGGGCGAGAGTAGTACTACGATGGTTGACCTCCTGGAAAGTCCTCGGGTTACACCCTTTAGCCCCATCTTTTTCGTAATTCATTATTTTTATGTTGTTCTGCGGTCCATCTAGATATGCAGGATGGCGACCTCGTTCGTTTTTTTCTTGTTCCCATTATTGTTCAGTAACCTATTTCCATGATGTTGTGCGGTCCACTCCAATACTCGACTCGCTTGTATCGCCCGCACGGGCGAGCAGAGAAGGAAAGTTAGGCGAAATGAAAAAATGAAAGAAGGCGGAGGAAGATACGACCTCTCGAAGGAGGAGACAGGGTGGCGCGCGGGAAAGGGGCAGGGAACATATAGAAAGAAAGTGTTGGCCACAATGGATGCGATCATGCCAGCACTAATGCACCGGATCCCATCAGTACTTTGAAGTTAAACGTGCATGTGCAAGAGTAGTACTAGGATGGGTGACCTCTTAGAAAGTCCTTGTGTCGCATCCCTGAGCTCTATCTTTTCTTAATTCGTTATTTTTATAGGTTATGCGGTCCATCTGGATATGCGAGACGACGACCTTGTTCATTTTTTTTGCTTGTTCCCATTGTTGTTTAGTAACCTATTTCCGCAATGTTGTACGGGCCACTCCGCTACTTGATTCTCCAATATCGCGCACGTGGGCGAGTAGAGAGCGAAAAGCTAGGCGGAATGAAAGAAAAGATTAGAAGAAATGGAGGAGGGAGCGAGAAGATACGGCCTCTCGAAGGCGGAGAGGGAGAGGCGTGCAGGACGGAGGGAGAGAACATATAGAAAGGAAGCACAGGACACAACGGGTACGATCATACCAGCACTAATTCACCGGATTCGATCAAAACTCCAAGGTTAAACGTGCTTGGGCGAAAGTAGTACTACGATGTGTCACCTTCTGGGAAGTACTCGTGTTGCGCCCCTGAACCCCATCTTTTAATAATTCGTTGTTTTTATACGATTTTGCGATCCATCTGGATATGCGGGACTACAGCCTCGTTCATTTTTTTCTTATTCTTATTATTGTTCAGTAACGTATTTCTGTAATGATGTGCGGTCCACTTTAAGACTCGATTCACCAATATCGCCCACTCGAGCGAGTAGAGTGTGGAAAGTTAGGCGGAATGAAAAAAAAAAGATCAGCTGAAACGGAGGAAGGAGCGAGAAGATATGACCTCTTTAAGGTGAAGAGAGGGAGGCGCGCGAGACGGAGAGAGAAAACATATAGAAAGAAAGTGCAGGACACAATGGGTTCAATCATACTAGCACTAATGCATTGGATCGTGTCAGAACTCCGAAGTTAAACGAGCTTGGGCGAGAGTAGTGCTACAGTGGGTGACCTCCTGGGAAGTCCTCATGTTGCACCCCTGAGCCCCATCTTTTGTAATTCGTTGTTTTTATACGGTTGCACGGTCCATGTAGATATGCGGGAGGATGACCTCGTTCATTTTTTTTCTTATTCTTATTATTGTTCAGTAACCTATTTCTGCGACGCTGTGTAGTCCACTCGATACTCGATTCGCCAATATCGTTGACGCAAGCAAGTAAAGAGCGAAATGTTAGGTAGAATGAAAAAGAGATCAGCCGAAATGGAGGAGGAAGCGAGAAGATACGACCTTTCGAAGGCGGAGAAGGGGAGGCGCATGAGATGAAGGGAGATAACATATAGAAGGAAAGCGCAGGACATAGTGGGTGTTCTCATACTAGCACTAATGCGCCGGATCCCTTCAGAACCTCAAAGTTAAAAGTGCTTGGGTGATAGTAGTACTAGGATTAGTGACCTTCTAGGAAGTCCTTGTGTTGTGCCCCTGAGCCCCATTTTTCATAATTTGTTGTTTTTATACGGATTTGCGGTACTTCTGGATATGCGGGACGACGACCTCGTTCATTTTTTTTTCTTGTTCTCATTATTATTTGGTAACTTATTTTCGCGATGCTGTGCAATCCACTTCGATCCTCGATTTGCCAATATCGCCCGCGCGAGCGAGTATAGAGCGAAAAGTTAGGCGGAATGAAAAAAAAGATCAGTCGGAATAGAGGTGGAAGCGATAAGGTACGACCTCTCGAAGGCGGAGAGGGGGAGGTGCGCGGGACGAAGGGAGAGAACAACAGTTGTGATCATACCAGCATTAATGCTTCGGATCTGATTAGAACCTCGAAGTTAAACGTGTTTGTGCGAGAGTAGTACTAGGGTGGGTGACCTCCTGGGAAGTCCTCGTGTTACACCCCTGAGCCCCATATTTTCATAATTCGTTGATTTTATACAGTTCCGCAGTCCATCTGGATATGCTGGACGACAGCCTTGTTCGATTTTTTTTCTTCTTCTCGTTACTGTTCAGCAACCTATTTTTGCGACGCTGTGCGGTTCACTCCGATACTTGATTCAACAATATCGCCCGCGCGAGCGAGTAGAGAGCAAAAAATTAGGCAAAATGAAAAAAAAAAGATCAGCCGAAATGGAGGAGGGAGTGAAAAGATACAACCTCTCGAAGGCGAAAAGCGGGAGGCGCGCAGGACGGAGGGAGAGAACACATAGAAAGAAAGCGAAAGGCACAACGGGTGCGATCATTCCAACACTAATGCTTCGGATCCCATCAGAACTCCAAAGTTAAACGTTCATTGGCGAAAGTAGTACTAGGATGGGTGACCTCCTGGGAAGTCCTCGTGTTGCACCCCTGAGCCCCTTCTTTTTTGTAATTCGTTGTTTTTGTACGGTTTTGTTGTCCATCTAGATATGTGGGACGACGACCTCATTCTTTTTTTTTTGCTTATTCCCACTATTGTTCAGTAACCTATTTTCAAGACACTGTGCGGTCCACTCTAATACTCGATTTGCCAATATCGTATGTGCAGGCGAGTAGAGAGCGTAAATCTAAGCGAAATTAAAAAACAAGATCCACAAAAACAGATGAGGGAGCAAGAATATACGGCCTCTCAAAGGCGAAGAGGTAGTACTAGGATGGGTGACCTCCTGGAAGTCCTTGTGTTGCACCCCTGTGCCCCATCTCGATATGCGGGGCGGCGGCCTCGTTCATTTTTTTTCTTGTTCCCATTATTATTTAGTAACCTATTTTCACGACGCTGTGTGGTCCGCTCCGATGCTCGATTCTCCAATATCGCCCGCGCGGACGAGGGGAGAGCCAAATGTTAGGCGGAAAGAAAAAATAAGATCAGCCGAAATGGAGGAGGGAGTGAGAAGATACGACCTCTCAAAGGCGAAGAGGAAGAGGCGCGAAGGATGAACGAAGATAACATAAAGATTAAAAGCGCAGGACACGACGGATGCGATCGTGCCAGCACTAATGCACTGGATCCCATCAGAACTCCAAAGTTAAACGTGCTTAGGCGAGAGTTGTACTAGGATTGGTGACCTCCTAGGAAGTCCTCGCGTTGTGCCCCTAAGCCTGTTTTTTTCCTAATTCGTTGTTTTTATACGGTTCCGCGGTCCATCTAGATATGCGAGATGGTGATCTTGTTTGTTTTTTTTTCATGTTCCCATTATTGTTCAGTAACTTATTTCTGCGACACTGTGCGGTCCACTCCGATACTTTCGCTAGTATCGCCCTCGCGGGCGAGTATAGGGCTAAAAGTTAGGTGGAATGGAAAATAAGATCAACCGAAATGGAGGAGGGTTCAAAAAGGTACGACCTCTTGAAGGCGGAGAGGGGGAGGCGCACAGGACGGAGGGAGAGGACATATAGAAAGAAAGCGCAGGACACAGCAGGTGCGATCAAACCAGCACTAATGCAACAGATCCCATCATAACTCCAAAGTTAAACGTTCTTGATCGAGAGTAGTACTAGGATGGGTGATCTCCTAGGAAGTCCTCTTGTTGCACCCCTGAGCCCTATCTGTTTCGTAAATCGTTGTTTTTTTTTACAGTTTCGTGGTCGATCTGGATATGAGGGACGGTGGCCTCAATGGTTTTTTTTCTTGTTCCCATTATTATTCAGTAACCTATTTTCGCGATGCTGTGCGGTCCACTCCGATACTCTATTCGCCAATATCGCCTGCGCGGGCAAGTAGAGAGAGTGGAAAGTTAGGCGGAATGAAAAAAAAAAAAAGATCAACCGAAATGGAGGAAGGCGCAGGAAGATACAACCTCTCAAAGGGAGAGAGGGGGAGGTGCTCAAGACGGTGGTAGGGAACATATAGAAAGAAAGCGCAGGACACAGTGGGTGTGATATTACCAGCACTAATGCACCGGATCCTATCAGAACTCTGAAGTTAAACGCACATGTACGAGAGTTGTACTAGGATGGGTGACCTCCTGGAAAGTCCTCGTGTTGCACCCCTGAGCCCTATCTTTTCGTAATTTGTTATTTTTATACAGTTTTAATGTCCATCTGGATATGCGATATGACAGCCTCGTTCGTCTTTTTTATTATTCCCATTATTGTTCAGTAACATATTTCCCCGATGCTATACGATCCACTCTGATACTTGATTCGCCAATATCGCCCGTGCGGGTGAGTAAATGGCAAAAAGTTAGGCAAAATGAAAAAAAGGATTAGCTGAAGCGAATGATGGAGCGAGAATATACGGCCTTTCAAAGGCGGAGAGGGGGACGCGCGCAGGACGGAGGGAGAGGACATATAGAAAGGAAGCGCAGGACACAACGGGTGCGATCATACCAGCACTAATGCATCGAATCCCATCAGAACTCTGATGTTAAACGTGCTTGGGCGAGAGTAGTGTTAGGATTGATGACCTCCTGGGAAGTTCTCGTGTTGCAATCTTGAGCCCTATCTTTTTTGTAATTGGTTATTTTTATACGGTTCCACAATCCATTTGGATATGCGGGGCAACAGCCTCATTCATTTTTTTTCTTGTTCCCATTATTATTTAGTAACTTATTTCTGCGACGTTGTGCAGTCCCCTCCGACACTCGATTCACCTGTATCACCCGTGTGGGCCAGTAGAGTGCATAAAGTTAGCGGAATGAAAAAACAAGATCAGCCAAAATGGAGGAGGGAGCGAGAAGATACGACCTCTAGAAGGCGGAAAGGGGGAGGCGCGCGGGACGGAGGGAGAGGACTTATAGAAAGAAAGTGTAAGACACAACAGGTACGATCATACCAGCATTAATGCACCAGATCCCATCAGAACTTCGAAGTTAAACGTGCTTGGGCTAGAGTAGTACTAGGATGGATGACCTCCTGATAAGTCCTCTTGTTGTACCCTTGAGCCCCAACTTTTTTGTAATTCGTTGTTTTTATACGGTTCTGCGGTCCATCTAGATATGCGGGACAACAGCCTTGTTCATTTTTTTTCTTATTCTCTTTATTGTTCAGTAACGTATTTCCGTGACGCTGTGCGGTCCACTCCGATACTTGATTCGCCAGTATCACCCGCACAGGCGAGTAGAAAGCAGAAAGTTAGGCAGAATGAAAAAACAAGATCAGCTGAAACGGGGGAGGGTGCAAGAAGATACGACCTCTCAAAGGCGGAGAGGGGGAGGCGCGAGGGACGGAGGGAGAGAACATAAAAAAAGAAAGCGCAAGACACAGCTGGTGCAATCATACCTACACTAATGCAACGGATCCCATTAGAACTCTGAACTTAAACGTGCTTGGGTGAGAGTAGTACTAAGATAGGTGACCTGTTGGGAAGTCCTTGTGTTACACCTCGGAGCCCCATCATTTTCGTAATTCGTTAATTTTTATACGGTTCAGCAGTCCATCTAGATATGCGAGACGACGACCTTGTTCATTTTTTTTCTTATTCCCATTATTGTTCAGTAACCTATTTTTACGACGCTGTGCAGTCCACTCTGATACTCGATTCTCCAGTATCGCCTGCGCGGGCGAGTAGAAAGCGAAAAGTTAGGCAGAATGAAAAAACAAGATCAGCCGAAACGGAGGAGGGTGCGAGAAGATATGACCTCTCAAAGGTAGAGAGGGGTAGGCATGAGGGACGGAGGGAGAGAACATATAAAAAGAAAGTGCAGGACACAACGGGTGTGATCATACCAGCACTAATGCACCGGATCCCATCAAAACTTTGAAGTTAAACATGCTTGGGCGAGAGTAGTACTACGATGGGTGACCTATTGGGAAGTCCTCATGTTGCACCCCTGAACCCTATCTTTCCGTAATTCGTTGTTTTTATACTATTCCGTGGTCCATCTAGATATGCGGGATGACAACCTTATTCATTTTTTTCTTGTTCTCATTATTATTCGGTAACCTACTTTAGCGATGTTGTGCAGTCCACTTCGATACTCGATTTGCTAATATCGCCCACGCGGGCAAGTAGAGAGCGAAAAGTTAGGTGAAATGAAAAAAAAGATTAGCTAAAACGGAGAAAGGAGCGAGAAGATACGACCTCTTGAAGTCAAAGAGGGGGAGGCATGGGACGGAGGGAGAGAACATATAGAAAGAAAGCATAGGACATAGCAGATACGATCATACAAACACTAATTCATCGGATTGCATCAGAACTCTGAGATTAAACGTGCTTGGGATAGAGTAGTACTAGGTTGTGTCACCTTCTAGGAAGTACTGGTGTTGCACCTATGAGCCCTATGTTTTCATAATTCGTTATTTTTATACGATTTCGCGGTCCAT
>CATIWR010301107.1:0-13012 GCA_949677035.1 Omphalea diandra | reverse complement strand
TAAAATAAATAACACAGATGTGTGTTTTTATATATTATATATATATATATATATATATATATATATATATATATATATATATATATATATATATATATATAACTAATTAATTTTTTTGATGAAAATTATCAATAATTTTATTAATTTATTATAAATTTTCTCTTTTTTTAATTGAATGGTTGAATAAAGTATTGAACTAATTATTATTAATAATTAATATAAAACAAAAAATTTATACTTACTACATTAATCAATTTATTAGAATTGAACTTCTCAATTGTAATTAGTATATAAATATAATAATATATACTATATAATTTTTATTTATTTTAAAAAGTGATACACATAAATTTTTTTAGTGATATAAAAAATTGATAATTAAAAGTTAGAAGTACCGAATATCTGAACTATACCAAACCAAACTGAATCACACTAAAAAATCGAAAATTAAACTGAATCGTCCTGCAAAGTTGGAATGTTACTGATTTTTCACAAAAGATTTTTCCAATAATTTGGGACAATTCTGGAGAATTTCAAATTCTCGAACCGCCCCTTCCCGTGTTCACTTCTAACTCTGATAATTCAATGATCTAATTAGTCAATTTTGAATTTAAAATTAAAATTGAATTTGAAAATGTAGGCCTTTATTATTTTTAACAAAAAAATATTTAAAATTGAAAATAAAAATTAATTAGCTATATGTAATTCTTTTTTTGCAGCAATTGCTACTTGTGGTTGAGTTATAGTAAAAATGAAATTGAATAAGTTATGGTAAAAATGAAATTGAATAAGTTATGGTAAAAATGAAATTGAATAGATGAGCTGCCAACAACTCTTATATTAAGAAAGACAATTTGTGTTCTCAATAATAATAAAAAAAAAAAATCTTTCATATTAAAAATAAAAAGAACAAAAATAATACTAATGAACATTGAAAGTTTCTTAAACCTCTAAAATTCTTTTATACATAAAAATCTATGCGTGGAAAAGCTAGTGATCTGAATATACATCTAATTCGCATGTTACAATCCAAAATGATGTACCAACTAAGCCTACCATCATGTACCTCATTCTAAGGTCGATAGGTCATGTTTGGTTGCATTTGGAGTGAGAAATGAAATTTTATTTCTAAAATGGATGTTTTGTAATTTCAATATTTTAGTTTGGTATTTCCATGTAGTCGGAATGAGAATCCTATTTTTAAGTTTTGGTATGCTATAATACATTAGGAATAGAGTTCAAATATTAATAAGATTATCATAATTACCCAAAAAATTCAATATTATTTTAATTACCCCTATGTTTAATAACTTTACATTTTTTTAAGAGAAAATAGGCATATTTTATAAACAAAATATTTTTCAAATAAAATTTATTAATTTAAATTATTTCAATTTTCAAAATATCAGAAAAATTAAAATTATTATTTAGATTCTTAATTTTAATTTATATATGTCAAAAGGATGGCCTTCTTCATCATATACGTGGAAAATAAGTTCTTCCTTATTATTATTATTATTATTATTATTATTATTATTATTATTATTATTATTATTATTATTATTATTATTATTATGTTTTAATAGAGTGAGTAATATTTCATGTGCTGCTAATTGAATGAATCTCATCAAGTGGATGGAAAATTGGAAATGGTGATGAAATTTGGTTTACCTTAAATTTTGGTAATTTTGGCTTACCTGAATTTTGCTAATTTTTGCTTACAAGCAAGTATATTAATTAATTGGTTTCAGATAAACTAATTATCACAAACAAAAAAAAGATATTCAACGTCTAAAAGAAAAAAATATTAAAATAAAATTTATTTATTTAACTTATTTCAAAATTTAAATTTTCAAACAACATAAAATTAAAGTTATTATTTATTAGTTTAAAATATCAATATATTAATTCTTTTTCACATGAGACAAAAACAAAATAAAATAATAATTATTACATTATTGATTTTCTAAAAAGACAAATAAATTGAAAAAAAAGTTCATAACATTTTTTTAATCCAAATAAAAAAGCATACGTCAAATCCAACATTATTGCGTAAACATTAATCATTTCAAGATAGATTAACGATTTGTCCATAAATTCAAAAGCTATTATAAATTATGCAATATAACTTCTAACCCAAATATTAAAAATAAGTCAAAGATTAAAAAAACACCAGCAATAATGACAAAATAAAAGTAAATACTGTGGCAACTATCCGTTGCATCCAATACTAAACAAAACTAAGATACCATCTTACCCAAGATTCTTTCTCATTAACTCCAATGCTAAAAAAGTGTTGACCCACGAGCACCAAGAAGGGAAGTTGAATTAATGGAAAATTTAAAAAATTTGGAGGGAAGGTTTGTTGAGAAGGAAATAAAAGAAATAAAAGAATAGTAGAAGACACAAGAATTTTATTGTGGGTCGGGTGTAAACAAACCCTACATTCACTTCCCAATACTTCTTATTGGGTATTTCACAATCACTTAATGATGTTTTTTAAGCTTGCACCCAACTTTTACACTATGTGTTTTAAGGCTTACACACAACCTTACACTTCATATTTCAAATCTCACACACAACCTTACAAGTCTTTTTCTAGGCTCACACTTAATCTAAACAAGAGTTTTTACAACAATAGCGAACTCTCAAATCCAAATCTCATGGTGTTTAATGCTCACATTAAGCAATAACAACTTACAAACAAGAAATTGAACATACAAAAGTTGAGAAATAAAATTACAAGAGTTTTGCTATATTGAATGTTATTCTCTTGCATTTAAGTCCATTTGGTAGAGTATTTATATGTAACAACACCAAAGAGACATTACATACCAAACTATGCCTAGATCTCTAAGGTACACTAGACAAATCTTGCATTAAATGCTTGTTAGAAAGTGTTTCACGGTCGTGACTAGCCATTCGAGGTCGTGATTTCTCATATTGCATTAAATTTGTTTGATTCGTGGTAGAGAATCTCGTTTGTATCTAATGGTTAGTCCACGTCGCACATATTCATTAGTTCTTTCATATAAATAGTCGTTATGTCCCTCGAGCAAGGTGAAATTTGCAGTCACAATTTTACTTCCATTGGACACAACTCTCAATGCAAATTATTTTGTTTGTCATGGAAATGTTGATTCAACAATTTGCAATCTCGACCAATATTTCACACTTGCGAATTTTGATCTTTCAACGATTCCTTAGAACACTTGGCATACTCTGATTGAAGACTTGATTCCCTTTAAGCAAGTGCAAAATTTGCAATCGTGACGACATACACCATGAATCTGTCTGTTTCAACTTGATTCAACCTTTTGGAAGATAGTGGTCACGATATCCTAATTGGTGACAACAAATTAGGATGTCATTTGAAATCCTTGAAACTTAGACTTTTATTGAACTTTCAATACAAACTTATCTAAAAATATGCAAAATCAACACTTAAAATTGATGTTAGAGCAAATCAATCTATATTGTCAAGATCAAAAGAGGGTTTTGACTTAGGTTTGGCCAACTTAGTCCAACAAAAAGTAATCCAAAAGATTTGGTTCTCGCACAAGTTTTATTCCCACCCTATGTTTCTCTTCAAATGACAAACTAACATTCTTTCTTAACTCATTGTTGAGTTTATACATATTTGCTTCTCTCTTTTTTTTTTTTTTAGGTTTTAAAATATCTATAATTTGAGCAAATTCATGCCTTCCTTTTTTAAGCTCATAGCCAACAACATCTGTCAAGTGATCTAAACATGCAACCAAACTATTAGTGGCTCGAGTTCTCTTTCTTGCAGATTTTTTAGAACTTCTACTTTTGAAGCTTCCATTGATAGTCCTGTAGTAGATGTTGAAACATCTAATTCATCTCCAATAATATTATCATTGTCTCTCATATTTTCCTTCCTCTCTAAATCTTTAAGAATATCAGTCGACACTTCTACATATTTTTCAGTTGCTCACTTTGTCTCATAGATTATTCCCAATTTATCATAAAATTTGAATGGTTTTCCTCTCAAGGATGCAACATCAGGATGACTCTAAAAAAAGAAAATCATTGTTCAATAAATACAAAAATAATTTAATAATTATGGCAAGAAAATTAATAAAAAATAATATACTTTAATATATTCATTCCACACACTAGTAGCAACTACTACCAGATTCTTTTCTTCATCCCAACCAAATCCACTTTCTTTGTTTATTGAGTCAAATAAAGCATCACATGTCTTTTTCAAAGTCTTGCAACATGAACCAATATGTTTGTTTTTTAAACCATGATCAGGCAATTTCTCTTCTAACATCTTTTCTAGTACTTTGTGATGTCCTTTTGTAAAGCTTCCTCTTTCAAAATAATTGTGAGTATCTTTTTCTTTTAACTAGAGCATAGCTTATATTAATTTTCCATCTTCCTCTGGAGTCCAAGTATGTTTTGAATCTATACCTAATCTACTCAATCCATTCAAATGAACAATGATAAGTAAACTAAATATATACCAATAATATTAGTGCTAACTCATATAAACAAACATACTCAAAATTATTTTCAACATTGTATAATACTAGTATTGAGCAATAGACATAATATGTACTGGTAGATTATTGACCTGACAAAATATTAGAAGAAAAAAAAACATGGAAGGAATTAGTGCTTGGCATTTGAAGTTAAATAAGAGAAAATGTTAGGCCCAGAAATGGAGAATTTATTCCTTCATCTGGATGTCAAAACAATAACACATAAGGTTATATATAGCCAAACAACTTAATCCTATGAAAAAACATAGACAACAGACATAATCATCAATTATATAGAACCAAACTTGGACATTAAGCAAATCCCACTATGTATTCACCTGACTCATGCCATTTTCAACCATACAACATCCATAAAATGAGCAATCTAAATTAAAGCTCTTAAGTTGTGGCCTATGTTTATAATAATCCAATCTCAACATTTCAACTCATGCTAACTATGTATTTTGAACAAATTAATATATAAATAACTTTAAAATAACTAAATAAAATGATTCATTTTGAATGAAGTGGCATGTTTGGAATAAATATGGCTTTTATCAGCACACAAAATATGGCTTCTATCAGCACATAAAGCCTGAAACCCGTTGTAAAGAATGATTAAAGTTGTTCCATCAACACACATAATATGGCTTATAGGGAGTTAAGTTTTAGAAATTAACAAAATATTCTACAATTTGCATAATATTGGCAATACACGATGAGCAAAAAAGCTGATTCAATCAATTTTCTAACATTTAGGCAATGTCAAAATATCACGATAAGCATTCTGCAGTAAAGCTCAAGAGATCACGATAGGTAATGCCAACTCATTTTTCTATTTTTAATGCGCTGCACATGGCTAATGCAACATCTTTCACAAATGAATTCAATGCTATCAAATTCAATATATTGCAAATCCTCCTTAAAACATATAAACATATATAATTAAAAATTAAAGAAATAAAATATGCATATCAAAACTGAAAAGAAAGATGAAAGAACAAGTAAAGAGCAAGTAGCCAAATAATAATTGATCAATACTAAAGAAAATATTAATACTAGTATTATAAAATATTAATAAAATCAATGGTAGTGCAAATGGTTCAAATCTTATAAATAGCACGCTAACTATTACAACTAAACTATTAACTTTGCCTAGTAGTCCTTCACTTATTGAACATTTGCTCAACCAAGTTCTTTCTCCATTCAGACCATTAATTTGATGTTTTAATGGTAGTAATTAGTTCATCATGTTGGATACCCTTTTGATGTATTTCTTCAAATTCATTTGTAATTGAATCTTCCAAAGGATCTACAATCTTTTGTCTTCTTATAAAATTATGTAGAAGACAACATGCTACGATTATTCTTCCTTGAATTTTGATTGGATAAGCTAATATAGTCCTAAGAATTCTCCAACATAATTTTAGTAATCCAAAATATCTTTCTATAACATTCCTAACTGATGAATGCTTCATGTTAAACAATTCTTTTGATGTGTTTGGTTGACGTCTATCTATCCAATCATTAAGATGGTATCATTGTCCTCTAAATGGAGTTATCAATCACTCATAATTTCCCATAACCAACATCTAATTAATAAATAATAATATCTTAAAGAAAGAAAAGAGTAAAATTTGTAATAAAATAGCCTAGACAAAATCTAAATTCACTAAACATCCATGAAGAATTAATGGCTTGCCCTTTGGAACCTTTAAACCATTTTTCCTACTAACAACATCTTAAAGAATCCTTCCATCAAGAGTTGAACCTTCCCACCCTGGGAGCACATATATAAATTGCATATCTTGAGAGCAAGCTGCCAACACATTTATGGCAATTTCACTTTTTCTATTTCGATACCTAGCTTGTCAACTTCTGGCACCTTTACTCTAATTTAAGTTCTATCCAAAGCTCCCAAACAATTCTATCATATTTAAACAAAATTTAAATTACTATACAATTTGGTGTAACAATATTCATAAACCAAATAATTTAACCTAAAAATATTACCTTAAACCATTTCCATCTTCCATTTGTAGAGTTTTTTGGTACAAGATTAGGCTTTTTGAGTAACTCTTCTTGTAGTCAAAGGACAACATTAAGCACTACTCTAAATCGCCTACTAACTCTTTTTCCTAATCTTATAAAATGAAATTTTATCGCTTTATTTTGTAATGGTGACCAAGTATGATTAAAAATATAGCTACTTGTTCATCTAATTTCCTATTTCTTGTATCTCTAAGCCTACTCGTAGCTCCTAATATCTCACATAACTTTTTAAATGTGAAAATATCCACACACAACAAATTAAAACATGAATCATCATTTGTGTATATCAAATGATATAGATACCCGCTTTTTTTATAATTCCTATTGAAATATCTAGCTTTCAAACTATATTTAATTTGATGTCTAAGTATACTAGCATAAGCAAGATGGAGAAGAATGCATAACATATTCATCCTATCCATGTACTTCTTCAACATCAAAGAAATGATCTTCTTTTTTTCAACCAAATGCAATGAAGCCATGATCTTATATGTACCTATAAAACATACACGATTAAGGGTAAGTCAAGACAGAGACAAATACAAACTTTAATATTAGTGAGCCAAAAGATAAAACTTGATGCATAATTCAAAATTATATTATATTTTCAAGTGTAATATGATAGAACTGAATTCCTCTCAGGATAAACATGATTTCTACTTTTGACCATTCACACCTGCTCTGTTGAAAGGACTATTATGTTCAGCTCAAAAATCAACTAGCTAGTGGGAGTTGATAAATGTTTTATTTAACTAAATATTGATTAATTAATAAAAGCAAAACAAGTAACCCTATATCAGTCAGTAGAGGGGTAGCATAACTGATTCTTAACAGTCTTTATGCAAATATAAGATATAAGAACTACTTTTGTTTGGCTTCCTGCTACCCTACAACTTAAAATGTTAGAGATCACAGAATTGTTAAGCATTCTCGCTCCTGCTGTATAAACACAAGCACATCATGATTCACATATCCTAATTTCATTCATAATTTGTTTAATTAAGTTCACAAAGTCAGCCTTAAAAATTAATTATCTATGAAAACTACTGGTAGTGATATCTTAAATTGTCATTTGTCTGTTATTGGCATCAACTATGCAAGAAAAGTTGCACAAAGATTGTGTTGTTAAGATTCAACTAACCTGTAGGGAAAGTATGTGTACAATTAGCTAGTGAATTTTTCTTCCTAAACTAAGCCACCCTCACAAAAAATTTAAAAAATAGGCTATAAATATGTTATCATATTTCCCGCTACAAGAGTACATGCTACAGAATGAGAGTTTGTGGTAAAGTCTCACAACTGGTTAAAAAAAACCAGGTTGTAAACAATTAGTTACTTGGCTAGTCTCACAACTTTCAATGGTTGGAATCAGAAAATGCTTGAGCTCATTGTTGATGGTCATTGGGTGTTTGTTGTGGTTGGCTTTCTCCTAGGTAATAAAGTACTTAACAATATTAAGGAGTCTCAGTAATCAACACATGTAAACTTATTCTCTGCTCATATATATCGCTATTCAAATTTAACACACTGCTAGACTATTACATGGTAAAGTGAGCTCTTAATTATAGTTTATATTTTCAGGCTTCTTTCTTGTAGCCTATTCCATCAAACTCGACATTAGAATAGCAATAGCTTCAAGTCATTTCCAAATAGGAGTGAAACTAAAATCGACGGGAATTGGAGTAGGCAACCATATGTGTCATCTGTACTACTGCGAATTTTACCATACTATGTTAGTTCTTTAACTGGAAAGATGGTTAAAGATGGGTCTGTTAGCAGTGAACATATAGAGGGTAAAATCCACGAGGAGAAGAATAAGAAGAACAAAATCCGACCAAAATAAATCATAATTTAGTCCTGAAGAAGAAGAGAAGAATAATGTGAAATCAAAAATAAGATCAACGATTAGAGAATTACTTACCTTTCTTTCTCTTCCTCTTGGTTAAGTAATAATTGTGGAAATGCAACATTGGCAACAATGGCTATGGAGATGAGATAGCGACAACAACGGCTATGGAGATGAGACAACGACAATAACGACAAAGTGGCAGTGGCGATTGTGAACAAAAAATAGCTGTGACAATGATGAAGATGAAATAAAGACAAATCGTGATTGAGGTTGTAATTTTTAATTTCAAAGAGGGATATTTTAGGTATGTAACATATTTTATTAAAAGCACTTGGAATCGTACTCTAAATACTAATAAAATTCAAATAATTAGACTCCTAGGAAATTAAGATATTGGTTTCCTATTTCCTAAATATTTAATTCAAACTAAGTTACCAAACCCAAATATAGAATAGAAATCCTAATCATATTCCATTCCAAGTGAACTAAACATGATCATAGATAGTGTATCCCTTTCCCATCTTTGTGCCACGACTTGAGACATACCATGTCCTAGGTAACTATGTCATTGATTATTCTTGACTATCAATATCCATTACTAATGATCGTCGACCGATGGTGATTATTGAAGATGAGTGAGATTTATAAAAAAATCTTACTTTAATGTATTTTTGTATTAAATAAAAAATAGTAAAAATATAAATTTTATAATTTAAATTTTATTATCATCTTATAAATCAAACATCGGGAATGTTAATAATTGTAAGTGAATTTTGACACATGGGCAGTAAAAAGCAAGTACAAACACACCTAAAATATACAAGCATACTCTTCTCCACTACATTATTTGATGTCAAGGTTAATACAGCCAAAAATTAATAAATGTAGGCATGCCATATGTATTCACCAAATTCTTAGGTATCTTAGGATTGATTATGGTATTCCATACTGATACTTAGTGCCAAACATATAATTTAAGCAATTGCAAGTATATTTTATGATATAACTAACAGAATTTGAATGCTTGCAGGTACAATATACAACAAACTAATGCCTTAAGCGAAAACAACTAAGAACAAAAATTTCTTCATAAATCACAATGCTATCAGCTTAACGCCAAAAGCCAGAATTAGTAAAATAAAATCTCAATTTAAGTCAATAATTTTGAGTTGCATGATTGTCTCCCAATTCTTTCTTAGAATGGACTAGTAAAGCTGGATTTTCCTTCTTTTTTTTTTTTTTCGCTTGGCAAATAGCCATAGGTCACTTTCACTATTAAAAAGAGTAGTATTATGAAAAGCATATGCTTCACTATTAAATAACCAAAAACAAAAAAGAAGTAAGAAATTAGAACTATGTTATAAAAATTGAAATTATATCAGATATATCAACTGGTTGAATAGAAGAATAGATAGACAAAGTATAAATTGTGTGCCATAAATAAGAAGAAAATAAAAAATCAGACTCGACCAAATCAAATAAGCTTATAAATTAGTGCACCTGGACTAAATTAAAGTAGATATGTCTAGTGAACTTTTTGCATTTTGTATAAAAATAAAATAAACTGCAAGTATTAGTTCATCTTTTTTATCATTAAGAATTATCTGAATTTTTCTTTATCTAAATTACAACATAGAGATTAATCTAGAGAACTCATTCGCCTATTTCGTTTTACATTTGCATGTCACATGCAATTCGCATGAGCTATGTAGCTTCAGGAATATTGCTATTAGGACTTAAAACAGCTGGATCGTTAGGTGGGAAAAGCTGGCGAGAATTCATTGCTGTGAAGACCACCAAACTAAGAGATATCACAGCTGGGAGTGAAGATAACACAGGCATTACTCCGGAAGCTATAGCACCCTTCACCTCTTGTGCATAATCTGCTGACGCCAGTGCGAGGACTGTCAAAGGGAAACACAAGCATTACTCCGGAAGCGATAGCACCCTTCACCTCTTGTGCATAATTTGCTGACGCCGGTGCCAAAACTGTCAACGGGAAAGAATTAGCCTACCATGCTACGTTGAACTTTCTTGTGGATTTCTTGAATAGATTTGGCCTTGATACCTGTTTCACATTAACAGTGCACTACATGCTAGCAAATTAGTTGAACAACAACAATATGGTCACATCCTTCTTTGTTTGCTAGTTGAAATGTGAACCCACTATAAGGCCTATACTATTGCCCAAGATAATGTCATCCACCTACGGCTGAACTGTGTTACAAGATCTTCATGGTCCCTACTAGAGTACTTCTTTTAAGACAAAATATCAAATCACCTCTACAAGACTATAACAATTCAATTTTAATTTTACTTCTTGAACATGTTATATAGTCTTCTAATGAAAAAAAAACACTCAATATTAATTACGGATATTTAGATTATTAATTACCAGGGATAAGAAGAGGAAAAGCGAGAGAAAGAAAAGCATCTTGACCAAGTTATCAAAGCTTCCAGAGATTGAGTACCAAGCCAAACTAGCCATGCTTGGAGCAGCAATAAATAAGAAGAAAACTGGCCTTAACACAGTTGGTAGGCAATTGCCTACAGATAACCTTTGATATAGTGTCACAAATAGTACAAGATAATGTGGCATCCCTAGTGAGAACAAGCAAATAGAAGTCTGTTTCCACGCCATTTGGGCTGCAGCCCGGGCTCCGAGTTTCCAATCACCGATACCTAACTGGCTGAATTTGCAGCCATCGATAAAGACCTCTTCCCTTTTGTAAACCATTGGCCATACATTTTAACATGAAGAACCAACATTGGAACAACAAAAACCCACCAAAGAAGAAGATATTACATGGCTTTCGGGGAAAAGAAGGCGATGACTGAATCAAAAGAAGCCAAGAAATCCAAGGAGCAAACTAATAGTTCACTCCTTCATGGTGCAAGAATTCAGCCTTCACCATCTGAAAATGAACAGAACATCTAATTACGTAGAGAAGAGAAAGTAAGGCTACTGTAACTAGAGCTATTGACCGTAGAAGAACAAAAGCTGTGGAGGGTAACATTTGAAACACACGTCGAAGAGCATGTGGATGATCAACTGCTGATTCATCTCCAAGGGTTTTCCATAGCAAGTCTTGGCTGCAAAGAGACAGGCTTGTTCTAAAATATCCAGCATGAAACCTAGACAATATTGAAATAAACGACTCTTTGATAATCTGTAGAGAGCCACAATGTGGCGGAGGTGGCTGTTGTTGAGCTGGTGGTGTTTCAATGGATGCCTCAATGACAAGCTCGATATGGGGTTTGGATTCGTTATCTTCCATATTAATATCCATGTATGCAATAAAGCAATGCATTTATGGTTTATCCAGTGATGGTGTTTATATAGAAGCTGTGTGGAGCAAGTGATAGATAGAGATAAGTTTTCGGAAGTTGAAACGAACGTTCAATGAGGTATTAGAGAGCGTGCGATTTGGGGGTATTTTTCAAATTAGTATAAAAAAAATAGGAAAATATTATGAATTAAAAAAATATTTATAAAAATAAAGCAATTCAAAAAATAATTAGCAAAAAAGAGTAGTCAACAAGTTTCGTCCGCCGGTTTAACCGGCGGACGTTACTGTTGACGGTCGATTTTCTTTTTTGAATTTTTTACTCTTCGTCCGCCAGTTATTCTGGCGGACAAAGAATTTTTTAAAAATTTTTTAAGGTTCTGCTGCATGGCTGGGGGGGAGCGGCCATGCAGTAGGCTACGTCCGCTAGTATGACCGGCGGACGTAGCCAATCTGTTGCAAGGCTGCAGCCTTGCAGCAGAAGATCTCTGCTACTGCTGCAGCAGTAGAGATTCTGCTGCAGCCTAGAGATTCTGCAATCTCTGGCTGCTGCTTTTGCAACTTGCAGCAGCAGAGATTCTGCTGCTGCAACTTGTAGCAGTAGAGATTCTTCTGCTGTTGTTGATTCCATGCGTTGTTTGTCCACCAGTTATATTGGCGGACAAACAACCTATAAATACCCCCGAACCAAACTTAAATGAAAACGCTCTCTCTCTCGTCTGCTCTCTCTCGTTTGCTCTCTTTCGCCTCTTTTGATATTCAGGTAAAAATTATTTTATATCGATCGATCCTATGCTCAAATGTCGTCGGTTGAGCACCATTTTGCATAATTTACATTTGGATCATCGACTAGAGTCATATATTCGATAGACAGGATTTTATGGTATTACACGAATTGGGTTCTTTCAGTTATATTGACATCTTCTTTCTGCGTTAGTAGAAAGATGGCGTCCAGAGACCCATACTTTTCACCTGCCAGAAGGCGAATGCATTATCACCTTACAAGATGTCGCAATCATCACTGGTTTACCTATTGATGGTGAGACCGTATCAGGCACTGTGGGTAGAGATTGGAGTGATGTTTGTGAGTCTCTTTTAGGCATTTGCGCACCTACTTCAGTCATTAAGGCCTCTATGCTGAAATTGAGCTGGCTTGCTGAGCAATTTGCTGACATACCTGAGGATACAGATGAGGCAACCTTGCAGTGTCATGCACGAGCTTTTATTATGCGCCTTATTGGTGGTGTTATTTTTCCAGATAAATCAACAGGTCGTGTCAGTTGCATGTTCCTTCCACAGTTACAAGACCTTTA
>CATIWR010301103.1:0-12616 GCA_949677035.1 Omphalea diandra | reverse complement strand
AAAATTCTGCTCTAACAGCAAAATCCAACAGAATCAGCTCTTATTCTCTTGGATTACAACTTCCATCCAAGAGATCTACCTTAATTACTCCATAATTCTCACTAACCATGCATGATTAACATGTCATGAGATGTTAATTCCAATTGAGAAGAAGATAAATTTACTTACCTACTATCCCAGAATTGAAAAACCCTAGGCAACTCACTCTTCTCCCTTTCTTCTTCTTCTTTTTCTTCTTCTTCCTCTTCCTTTCTTTCTTCTTCCTTTGCTCTCTCTTATTTCTGGTATACCCCACATTTTTCCCTCAAAATCTGACCCTAATGGTCTGCATTTTTATCTTAAATAAGTCAAAAGATTGGGGCTGGTGTCCTATTGGTTGAAAGTTAAAGTTTTGCTTTTAGTCCCTCTTCTTCACTCATAAAACACTTCCATCCATCTCCTAATTCCTAGATACTCCTTATACTTTTAATTAAGCTCTAAAACACCATTATTTATAATATTATAACATGCACACAACATAAAATAATTTGTCATTCAACTATACAAACATTACATATATGTTCAAGTGTCCCCAAATGCAATGGTGCTTCTAAATGATTATTTATCTAATCCATATACTCATGTGATAATGCCAATGAATGTGGCTAGGGATGTTACATTTATAGCCCTAGCATGAATAAAATTAGCTCATAATGGAAGAAAGAGAAAAAGAAATAATCAAACTAATGATAATTGAAGCCATAGACTTCAATCCTTAAAGCTTTTGAATGATTGCCTTTGTTCTCCTTTTTGCTTCTAAACCCTTACTTGATTGATTTTTTCACTTTAAGATGGTTATTTGATGATTATTGACACTCAATTGATGCCCTAATTGATAGTGTTTTGCCTCTTTAAACAATGCTCTTGAGGCATTTTCCAAGTAGGAAGTTTAGGGAATTGAAAAAGGAAGAGATTAAAGAAGATTTGGATAACTCATTTTTGACTTTATTAGGTGCACAACCAAGCACATGGCCATACCATTTTGTAATTCCTGAGGCATGGCCATGTCTTCTAGCCATGTCATGGTCTCAATTTTCTTCCTTGTAGGAGTATGGCTAGGTCTGAAAAGGACATGGCCACATGCATGGCTATGTTTAGAGTTAACATAGACATGCTTAGTTATGACCCATTTTTTACTTAAAAAACAACCAAATTAACCTAAACACAAAATATAAAATTTGTATCCCTATGTGTTAGATTTCTAATTCCTTTTGAATTATCTCATTTGGAGTTCTGTAAGGAGAGTTATGCTCAAAATACCGAGCAGTGCTTAAAATTAAAACTTAGGTTGCTTTTTCTTTCTTTTTAGCCACCATTTCTCCTTTTTAATCCTAAAAAATAAAAATATCTTCCATAAGCTCCTTTTATATGTTAAATTAAAGAATGAAATCAAACTTTTTTAAGAGAACTAAATTATAAAATAGATGAAATTATGCACCAAACAAAATACTTTATTCTCAGAAGTATTGTAGATGTAATATCCTTTAGTTGTTTAGGATATCCCATAAAATAATATTTGTCTAATTTGGGTGCCAATTTATCTAAAATTTGATGCTTTACACAAGCATCATATCCCTAAATCTTTATAAAAGACAAATTAGGAGATTTCCCAATTCATATCTCATATGTCTTTTCAACCGCCTTTGATGGAACTCTATTTAGTGTGAATGCAATAGTTTCCAAGGCATACCCACCAAAATGAGATTGGAAGATCTATTTGACTCATCATAGATCAAACAATATCTAATAAGATTTAATTTCTTCATTCAAATACACCATTCCACTGTGATGTTCCTGGTGGAGTTAGTTATGACACTACTCCACAATCTCTAAGATGATCAGTGAATTACTGGCTTAAATATTTACCACTTTGATATAATCAAAGCGCTTTAATATTTTTTCCATGTTAGCTTTATACTTCTTTTCTAAAAATTTTGAAAATTTTAAAAGATTCAGACTTATGTTTCATGAGATCGATATAACTATACTTGCTATAATCATCTATGAAAGGAATGAAGTACTAAAAACCTCTTATAGCATTTGAACTTAATAGTCTACATACATTGGTATGTATTAGGCCCAATAATTCATTGGCCTTTTCACTATGCCCTGTGAAAAGGATTTTAATCATTTTGGCCAATAAACAAAATTTGTATGTTTCATATGATTCAAAATCAAATGAATTCAAAAGTCCATGTTGTTGGAGCTTTGATATGCATTTCCTATTTATGTGGGCCAAATGATAATGTTAGAAATAGTTCGAATTTGAGCCATTACATTTATGCTTTTTGGTATCAATATTATAAATGGACTTAATATTACTGTTTTCAAGATTTATGACATAAAAACCATTCAATAGATTAACATAACCATAAAGCACACCACATAAGAAATGGATCATTTATTATTCTTAATAATAAACTTAAAACCTTTCAAGTCTAAACAAGAAGCATAAATAATGTTCTTTATTTAAAGCAAACACATAATAACAATTATTTAATGTCAAAATTAGTCCACTAGGCAAAACTAACTTATAAGTTCCTACAACTAATGCATCAACTCTTGCTTCATTTGTAACTCATAGCCTTTGCTAAAGATCTATTGCTTTTTACACCTTGCACATTTTCTAATACTTATTAAGTGGATCCAGAAGTAGATAAATTGACCCCTATAATATGGATACTTAGAGTAACAACTTGAATGCCCTTTTTCTTTTTTTAAATTATCCAAATAGATTTTAGAATTTCTCTTCCAATGGCTTGGCTCATTGCAAAAATGGCGTGTTCCCTCCTTTAGAGGTTTAGGCTTTAGGTTGGGCTTGGACTTCTTTAATTCCTTTGTAGCCTTCTTGTTTCCTTTTCCCTTTACTTTCTTTTTCATCCTTTTCCCTTTGTTGATGACTAGAATGTCTTTGGTATTGTTTTTAATGTTCTATTCAGTAGTCTTTAACATCTTATGTAATTCAAAAATAGTTTTCTCCATGTTGTACATGTTATAATTCATGATGAATTCATTATATGCATTAAGTCAGGATTGGAGAATGATGTTAGTGGCCAACTCTTAGCTAATGACAAGACCAAGTTTCTGCAAGTGTTCAAGATTACCCTTCATCTTCAAAATATAAGGACTAACTGAGCTACCAACTACTAATTTGCATGAGAGTATAACTTTAATAGTATTAAACTATTTAATTCGAGCCTTCTTTTGGAACATTTCCTTGAGATGACCACCATAGTATAAGCCTCCATTTTTATTAGTTGCTTTTAAAGCTTTGATTCAATGTTAGCAAGCATGAGATAAGTAACATATACTAAGCCATTTAAATGCTTAGTGTGAGCATCTCTTTGGTCTTTATGAGCATTAGCAGTAGGCTTTAGGAGGATAGGTTGATCTAGGACATATTTCTTCCTTTCTTTCTTGAGAACAATTCTTAAGTTTTTATACCAGTCAAGGAACTTAGTCCTATTCAATTTATCCTTCTCAAGGATTGATTGCAGTGACAAATTAGAGATGTTTGAATTCATAATTTGCAACAAAGATATATAAAACACACAACAATTTACTTAATATAACTCCCACTAAATTTTATCAATTTATTAACCCTCAAATTATAACTTTTCAACAATTGAAATTTTAGTGGGTCAAGATCTATATATCATCTAATTCTAAATAAGCTTGGCTTATCACTTACAATTTGATTATTTAGGTAGATAACGCTTTAGGAATTACATCTTATATAAGTCTTGGATAACTATGGATATTGACATCATATGTCCTAGCTTATCCCATCTAATGCCCTAGGTTCAAAACCATTTTGGTAACTTAGTTAAGTCTAACCATTTCAAACTTAAGGATATCATCATTATCCATCTTGTCTTACTAAGATGGCCTAATATACTTTGCTTTGGCAAAACCTATATTTACGAATCAAAGTCTTGATAAGTGTTTGAATTATGGTAGGCATTTTAAGTTTTAATTTTATTGAGAGATTTTACAAGTTTTAACCTATTATGTAATTTTTATGTTGCATCTCATACATCACATGCATCGAATTATAAACATCCATACATAATAATAATAATAATAATAATAATAATAATAATAATAATAATAATAATAATAATAAATGTGTCATAGTATGACTCTTAATCTAAATTTTTCTTCACAAGCCAATATAAAGATGATCCTAGGGGTGAATCTTCATCTCCACGGATTTGCCTAGGTTGCCATTAACAGTCTCCACCTTATGCATTGAAGATCACCATCTCGTGCCTTGAAGATCTCCATTATAAGTTGTAATTTACATAATAGTAATATATAATATTTTATTGCTACTAATGAAATAAATTATTACATCGTATTTAAAAATTACAACCCTTGAAATAGAGAAATCAAAATGGCGAATCACATTGGTCTAAAGGCCCATGTTTATGCACCATGCAAAAACACATAAGTAAAAAGTCCAAATATGCTAAATAGATTTTGTTAGGGCAATTAACAATTTATTAGAAAAAATCATTTGGGGTCAAGGGACAACACCCCAGGCAGCGATCCTGCTAGCCAGTTAATGACCAAGGATTTGGGGGTAGCGGCTTCAAAAGGTAAACAATTTACCTTACATATTTGTATGACTTGTTGCCTAAATTTCATTAGTTTTAATAATATGATTAATTAAAATGATTAACTAATTTATTCATAATAGAACTAATTGTTTAACACTTAAACAAATTTGTGAAATTTGTTAATATGTTCAAAACAATTTATTCATATTTAATGATTAAATTGACCATATAACATCAATAAATCTATTCAAAATAGATTATTCTAAGTTTAATAATTAAATAGTTCACGATGATTAATAAGATGAGAAACAAAATACATGAATTATATTAAACTATATTAATTGAATTAATAGTAGATCATAAGAAATAGTAAACATGTTAATCTAATCTACGATATCAAATTTGTTTAATCATATTAAACACATTAATCAAATTAATGTATTATTTCCATTTTTCATACAGATTAATCAAATCACCTTTAAGCTAATCTATTCAACATAAACTCTTAAAATGATTTTCAAATATCACATCCATATTCACATAATGAAAACTAAAACTGTAGCATTTGAATACCTATAAAGGACATTCATAATTCCAACATAAGCATAATGAAAAAAAATAAAACTTATGCATACAAAATCCACCAAGGATCCATGCAATTTGACTATCTCGAAAAAAAAGATACCAAGACCTTACCAATTTGGATAAGAGATGGCAAGATTGTTAGAAGGTAGAAAGGGGGTTTGCATTAGTAACACCTGGTCTCAAGCTTAAAGCTTAGATCATTGGATTCAAATGCTACCAGAATTATGAACATCCTTTATAGGTATTCACACGAATAGGATCTCTAAAAAATGATTAGTGTGCTAGCACTATGGTTTTAATGCAACTCTTTTTGCTTTGTTTTTTAAGGCAACGGGAATACCCTATGCATATTTCAAAAAACCCTAAAATGTGTATATATATCTTAACTATTAAGATGTACACGCTAGTTGTGTATTATTTAGATACAAATGACTAGATATCTTTAACTTTTAAAATGAAAAGGATATCTAAAAAAGAAGATAATATCTTTAATTATTTTAATATATATATAGAGAGAGTAGAAAATACCATTCATTTTTGGACATTTTCTAAGTTTGTGACCTTATAGGTTCACATAATGTTGGTAATGGCTCAAAACTATTTTTGGCCCATAAGTTATAAGTAGTCTCTAGCAAGACATTATGGCTATCCAAATTATGTGAAGGTCAGTAATATAACCTAACCTATTTTACAAATTGTTCTAATTCATTTGTTACATTATATCTCAATTGAACTTAATGCATGAATCATGTCATCTTGGTATAGTTTAATTATTTCTCAATCTTTAAGTACACTAATGTAAAATGATATGGATAGCTTTTATCATTTTCGTATGGACGTGCAAGTTTTTCAGTCTAACTTATCAAGGGGCCCAAACATATATTTTTCTTAAATACATGAAGGACAAATTCCTTCTTAATCACTAATATTTCTCTATATGATTTACTTCATGTCCAATATCATTCTGTATAATCATTCGGTTAAAGATAATACTGAATTGTATCAAAACATAAAGTTTATCGTGTTGGAATCTATACTAATTTTTAGGTTAGAGGATTAAGTTAATACTACTACATAAGAATCACTTATAATAATTTATCCATGCAATGTTCTCATAGTGGGTCGGTCCAATACAATATTTCTTAAACATATATCTATGTGTTTGATTTAATATCTCATATTTATAACTAGTAAAATATAGTAATCAATCAAAACACATGTTAGTCTTCATTCACTATTATCTCAAAAATAATGATTGACTATGTACAATTTAGAATAACATTTTTTGCACCTAAAGGTTTTACTATAAGTCACACACTTGATGACATTAGGTAGAATTAGCTATTCATGGAATTTATCATTTAGCCATAAATAAAAGAGATATTTTATAAAAATACAATCATGACATTATTAAAAAATGTATTCATTACAAGAATTGGCTTGACATAACTAACACCATCCCCACTATTGAAGCCCATAAGAAACTCCAAAGAACCCTAAAATCCAAAAAGAAAGCAAGAAGAGGAAAGAGGAGAAAGTTGTTGTTAATAGTATAAGATGGTTGTACATATTAACTAGTGGTATGTACAACCATATTAGGAGTTGTATAGACTGTAAATAAGTCTATGCAGACCTCTAAAAAGAAAATAGAGCAAAATAAGGGAAAAGGTAATTTTGAGCCTTGGATGCCTTTTTTTTTTTTTTTTTTTTTTGTGTTTCTTGCCCTTAGAGGCACTATTATGAGAAAAAAAAATGCTTAGGGTACAATGTAAGATGAGTTACAAAAGCTAAGTTCTACCTTAAATCTTGGGTGTCAGTATTGGGTGTTTACGTTTTATGTGTAAAGAGTGAGGTTTAAGGTTTGAAGTGCGAGTTTAGCATAGTTTTGGTAGGGTTGTTTAAGCCTCATCTCTCCCTCAATGGAAGAGATATTTGTAAAGGCAAGAAGGGTGCATTTGAGCTTAATGGCTCGAATTGAACTCAATCCTCAACCTTTTACAGATAAGAAGAATGAAAGTTCTAGAGAATAGGGTTTATAAGTTGTTTGTACAGCCAAAGGAATGCATGTACATATTGGTTGCACAATCTTCTAAAGGTCAATGATCAAGGTTCTAAAATGTTTTTCCTACTAGGGTTTATGAGAGATTTACACTGACCTATGGTGGTCTATACAAATATTTAAAAGTTGGCTTGCTCCTCTTCATGGTATTCAAAATTGGACTTGTTGGAAGGTAGGTTTGATTCAAGATTTCTTCCAAGCTTTTGCTATTTTCTTATGTGATATAGCTCCCTATTCTTTGGGGGATAATTCAAGTAATTTCTTATTATTGGACTTGCATTCTAAGACCCAAAATTCAATTCTCACAAATAGTTATTCTACTCTGATATCATGAAAACTTTTAGAAGCAATGAATCCAAAATTAAAAGTTTAACATATTTTATATTCACAAAGTATTGATAAATATTACAGAATTGATAAAGTTTACAAAATTGTGCTTATCTATATCTATTTATATTTAAAAATTCATTCATTATATGTTTGACATTTCAACTGTTTATTTTGTCATACATATATTTTTATAAAAGAAATATCTCAAGTTAATTAATATGTGTTTTTTGGCAATAATTATGATGATAATCATTATGAAGAAAAGAAAAAGTATTGTTACCACACGAATCATCATTAATAATTCTCCCCCTTTTTAAATACTTGAAAATATTTGTTTTAAATTGTCAAGTTAAGCAAGAAAAAAAAATCAGCAAAAGATTGGAAAAAATTAGAACTTTAATCGAACTCATTAGACCATAATAAGAAAATATAAAATTAAAAATAATCGATAGTATACATAGATAAACTTGTTTGGACCGATCCAAAAAGTAAAATTATTTGAGAAAAACTCATAGATTCTCACTCCATTGAAAAAAGAAAAAAGAAAAAAGAAAAAAAACACTATCAAGCATACGAGTTAACAGAACTGCAAGTGGTCCGAATTTCTCCGTCAGCTTGAACTGAAGGGACAAGAATATTGCCAAGCTTGGCCATGGAAACACCAAACTGGTAATGGAAAACTGACGGCGCAGAAGCAAAAATGTTAACAAGAGGAGCAGTCCTTGGATCAGAATGTAGCGATTGGTCTGAGGATAGAAGTCCCATATTTTTCTGGAGATTCCTGTAGTATTGATTATTAAAGGTGGAAGGAGTTATGGCTTCAAGATCGACGTATTCTGAGGCCCATCTGCATTTCCTTGTCAAGAAATTCAAGTACTTGTGGTGAAGAGATGGGTCTGGCTTTCCAGTTCCTTCAAAGTTATACAGCCGGTGTTGTACTGCACCACATGTAGTCCTGCCAATTGTATGTGCCCCTGGAAAAAGAAAAAAACATTATTCGAATTTTTCTAAAATCTTATCATTGTATATTTTTCAAAAGAAGGATAAATTAAGTAATTTTACAGACACAAAAATCAGTAATTGTCCTAAAATTCAATGATTAATAAATATAAGTGAATTTAAATCTTTGATTGTTTTAATTATTAACTATATTATTTAATAGCCTTTAGCCTGCTATATGCATATTATAAAAAAAGTGCATTGTGGAATTACCCGAGAGAACGACCAAATCAACCACATTGAGGCCATGAGATTGGACGAACTCGAGTAGACTAGTGATGTTTTCAAGACCCATTGGCACCAATTCACTTTCATTGTCAATAGAAATCTTTCCATCTCTCCTTCCATAAGGCACCGTCCAGTATGGACCTCCAAGAAGAACAGTGGCATCTCTAGAGGCTGCTGTAAGAATGTCAGCACAAGAGACTGTTTTTGGGCATTTCTTCTCAATCTCTTGTTTTATGTCATCAATCACCTCAAATCCTCTGAGGCTCTTGCTTGCGTCTGCTGTCCTCTCGCTACCCTCATGGTCCAACAGAATGGAGGCATCACAGCCCTTGATAGACCAATCAAAATTAATAAAAATGTGAAATCAAATGTCATACGAAATATGATACAAAAGTTAGTAAACGAAGATTTATGATAAATTTTAGTTGTTACTAGTAAATTTAATAGTGATTAGGAGTTGAATTGATTCAATTCTGGTTAAATCTTTTAAACTTTAATCAGATTTAAAAAGGTCAAGTCCACATAATTATTGAGGTCTTGCCCATTTTGAGAGTGGGTCTTGGATAGACTGAAAATCAATGTGTCGTGATAAAAATTATAAATGATGGTTAACTGCACCACCAATGAATATAAGAACTTTCTTTTTCTGTTTTTTTTTTTTTTTTTTGAGAGAAAGGATTCTTTCTCTATGAATTTAGTATGTAACGGACGTGATAGAAAAACTTAGTTATACAGAAGGAAAAATTAATTTGATAGGATTTAATACTGCTTTAATTGCTTATTTGCAACTGTGGTACAATTCATATAGTGCTATCTAATATTAGAAGCTATGTTGACATGGATATGAGACCATATGGGCGTGCTAGTTTTTTTTAAAAAAATTAGTACATGACATATGTGTTCGTATTTGGTATTATGTATATGAAATTGTTTAATCTGATGTGATAGAAATTCGAGGTTACAACTGAAACTTTTTGTGTTTCATAGATTAATAGTCCTCTATGTTTTTCTTTTTTTTTTCTTTTTAGCATATGGTGTAGATGACGACAGATTAATGATTTGTGTCAGTACAAGGAGGAAGATTTTTAACAAGATCCCTATTAAAGGAAACCACCATGCTTCGTGGCCTTAGGATCGTGAGGTATCATCTCTAGCCACTTGATTAACGGATCATTTGCTTCTACATGTATCTAGTGTCTTGAACTAATGGTAAGTTGAGATTATCTAAAAGTGAATGTTAGATTCAATTTTAACCAACGAATTTGACCAATGTAATCTCCCTAATACTGAAAATAATAATAAGAATAATCCTACATGTGATGCATAGAAAATATTTAAAAGAAAAACAATTATTTTCTTACTCTAACAGCACAATCATGGAAGTGCAACCGGAGGAGACTGGCAGCAATGGTGTAGTCCTTCTTAACCCATTCTCTAACTTTCCTGCTAATGATGGCTTCAGCTTGTGGACAGCTTTGATGATAGTAAGTAAAAGACAGCAAATCATCTGAAGGTGAGCTATCCAGCAATGTTGGAATGGGCAGAGACAGTGTATCATTTTCATAATCTGCATCTCGGTACTCGTTGTTCTGGCCTAAATTTGCAGGGTACTCTGATGCTGAAATCAAATGAAAAGCCAACAGAAGAAATAGGAAGGAAATTAAGGAATTCATGAGCTTACAGGTCAATTAAGCCTAAGACAGAAATTTGGACTCGATGGAAGGAGTCTGATAGCTGTGATTTATATATAATATGCTCTAGCTATGAACTGAAGGAACATGTCTAAATATTTTATTCATTTTATGCAATACTACGTGACATGCACTCTTTGAAACATATATAGAATGACATGCTACCATGTTGAGTTGCGACTGATTTTTATTTTATTGATATTATAAAAATAATAATATTTGACTTGCATTGCCATTCATTGATCCTTCTTTTTTCCCTTTTTTTTTTTTCAATAAAGCTATACTGAGCTCTTGTTATTTGAATGTGCATTCCGTCTACTACTGCCACTTTGTGAAAAAATAGTTCTTTTCATTCATCAAAGAAATATAAAACCACTGAACACATACATCAATTGATAATTAATTTAGGGATTATTTAATAACACAATCTAACACTTAAAATTAATATTTTAAGTACTTAATTTTTTAAACTTGTTTGATACTCTTATTTATTCATTGTTGAAAATGTTCAGTTCAGTTAGAATTTGCTTAAAATAATAAGTCATAATTTTAACTGATAATTATTAGTTAACAGGCTTGATTGACACATACTAAAATATTTTTATAAATACGATACATATCCCCTTCATAACTCAAAAAACTCTCCTTAAAAAAAATAAAATCTATTTAAATGTCAATTCAAATAATTATAATTATCAAATAGATTAATTAGATTCAACTCTTAATTTTCAGCTTATATCAAACAATTATACAATTAAAAACTTCAGTATTTAAATTATTTAGTACTTAAAATTCAGCTCTAAAATTTTCAGTTTTATCAAACATCACTTTAACTAGAGATCTCAAATTTGATTTTTAGATAAATAGTTGTGTTAAAACTAGATAAAGAGAAATTTATTGTCTTAATAATCCTATTCGGCTTGAATTCAGATTAGTCTCATACCCAATTAGGTTGAAAAAATATAGTTTTCCTTAGCCCAAAGAATGGATGGAAGAAATTTTCATTTTTAAACCTTGTAAAGAAACTCTTTTTATAAATTTATACCATATTCAATCTAGAATTTTAATGAAGACTTAGTGATAACCAAAGAAAATACATGAATTTTTAGTATTTTCTGTAATTTGATCATGAACTTCTAATTATGGCAATTTCTTGCTAATTTTCAAAATTTGAAATTTAAAAGTCAATTGAAAATTCAAACAAAACTAAACTCATAAAATATACTAATATATGCCACTAAAAATAGTTAAATAAAATGAATCAAATTAAAAAAAAGAAAAAGAAAAAGAGAGGTCATTTAATGTTTTCTATCAATGAGCCAGTGAGGAGAATATATGCACGGGCGTGTGCCAATGTATACTCATGGGCTTTAATACTTGTGGACTCCAATACTTATGGCCTCTATATCATTAAGGATCCAAACTTTAAAGCTATAAATTTCGGCTAGTTACATGTGTTTCATTCTTTTTACAGTTTACTCATAATAATAATTTTTATAGGCTCCGTTTTTTTTTGACAGAAAATAATTTATTTGAAGAAAATATTTTCTAGCGTTTAGAATATACTATAAAAATAATAGTTTTCCTTTTGATTTATAAGATTATAATAAAATTTAGACTATAAATATTTTATATTTATATTATTTATTATCTAATGTAAAAATATATTAATTTTTTTTATAAATCTCATCTATCTCTGGCGACCACTGTCTATTAACAATGATTAGTGATAGATGTCAATAGTTAAAAATGACTACTGATAATAAATATTTGTATTTATATAATTTATTTTTAATTTGGATGAGTTTGTCAAAATACAAAAAATGGCTTTCTATTTTTAAAATAAAAAGTCATTTTCTTAAAAAATGATTTAATTTTCCCTTTGATTAATAAAACATTTTTCCTTGATTATTTTCTGATTGCACCAAATAGAGAAAAATGTGAAAAATATTTTCACAAAACAAATAGAGCCAATATATATATTGTTGGACTAGGATGGTTAATCCTAAGTCTAGAACCTCTTTTGATCTTGACAAAGTAGATTGATCATCACTAATATTTCAAATAAGTGTTGATTTTGCAGAAATAAATAAATCTCTCAAGAAGAAATGAAAGGAGTTGAT
>CATIWR010301102.1:0-49781 GCA_949677035.1 Omphalea diandra | reverse complement strand
CATAAAATTATAAAAAATTAAACAAAAACCCCCAATTTTTTTTACCTCATCCTCCAAACACCCCCTCCCCCCCCCCCCCCCCCCCCCCCCCCAAAAAAAAAGAAATTCTGGATGCCCAAAACAGGAACACATTTAGGGTTTTAGCGGAAATTAGGGTTTCAGAAAGCGCAACCATAAGACATCAATCACAAGTCAACAATATGTCATCCATTCTCCTACTAATACTCAGCAAATAATCCAACCCATAAACCCCAAATATACCTAATAAAAAAGAATACATCTAGCGTTGTGGAATGGGAATTCCCAATGCACAAGCCTAAAGTTCATCTCACTCATCTCTCGCGCCTTCTAATTCCTAGAAAACAAACCAATAAAAGCTACAAATACAACAATCAAACAATTAAAATAGGGCTTTGATGGAGCTAGATTTGAGCAACAAAAAAAATCGAACTCGTATCGAACAAAAAAAAAAAAACCATGACCTGATTAGTATATAAACAACAACGAGGAGGAGAGGAGGAAAAAACGATTAGAGAGACAAAGAGCGAGAGAGAGAAAACGAGATAGAGATAAAGATAGAGAGATTACAGTGCCACCGCGGCCGCCGAGAGAGATATTGTTGAAGAGGTGACCATCGGTCATGTCTTCAGCGAGATGGAGCAAGCGAGAGCGGTGAAAAGCTAACAGAATAGAAAGGAGGAAGCTAAATGCTCTTATATACTTGCTGAGAGGTGCGCGGTGCGCAGTGCGCACCATTTTATAATGGCGCGAAATAGATAAAAGCGAGCTGACGGTGCGTTTCATGAAAATACCAATATTTTTAAAATCATATGGATCAATAAAGCACCAAGGTCCTATCAGTTTAATTTAATTGATTTAATAGAAAATAAAATTTAAAAATAACAAAAATTTTTAAATATAATTTTAATACTTAAAATATGAAAATTACCTTAAAAACCAAATTGAACCTAATCGAATCGATTATTGACCTGATTTTCAATTTTATCAGTATGATTGACTGATCCAATCTGATTTTCCAAATAGTAGAAAATACTACATTAACAAATAATAATAATAAACTTGATAGTATAATGAGGCCTGATACTCAGTTTCATATCACTTTAAGTCATATTGAATTTTGTATAAATTTAATATAAGATTTATTTATTTTTGTTTCACTTTCTATAATTTTTTTGTTCATTTTTTATATATATTTTGATAATTTTAGTTTAAATTTTTACATTTTTATTCATTTTTTTATATTTTTTAATTTAATTTTTATAATTCTTATATTCCACTTTTTGTGCTTGTAAAATCAATTTTGAACTATCCAAATAGATATCTGATAGTGAAAATAGAACCATTAGATCATATTTAATTGAATTTTTAAAATATATCACATTGCAATTATATTATTTAGTTCCTATGGTACTTTAGTTCACTTTTAGTATTTATATTAATAAATTTTATATCTATTTCTGAAAAGAAAATAAGCACAATCCTCTCATTATTGCCGGGGGTGTGCATTGAACAAATAAAATAAAAAATTTGAAAATTTCTTTCTATTTTAAAATTGTTGAGTCCTCAAAATTTAAGAATCAATTTCATTTCATATATTATTGAGCCTCACTTTTATCTTGTATTAAATTTATTAAATAAAATTATGTATAATATGAGACAAATAGGATAAATAAAATAATACAAGATGGCTCTGGAGTTGATAAGTTTTAAAATTTTTAGGTATAAATGTACCACCGATATTTTCATTCATTTGCAATCCCACATAAACATATATTGCATAAAATCATTTACAATCTTACATGAACATCTACATTACATATATGATCATTTAGATATACATTTGATAAGTATGATGATAACACACTACAAAAAAAAAAAAAAAATACTGATGAAATTTACCAATGAATAATATTTCGTGAGCAAATATCGTTAGATTAGCGTCGAAAAAATGAGTAATTAAGTTTATAAAAATAGAGACAGATTACCAATGGATTTTCATCGGTAACTTACGATGAATAATTCATTTGTAAATTTTGGCACAAAAATGGTGGTGCCAAATTTTACCAACAAAATCACCGATTGAATCAAGCGAAAAGTCACGTGAAAAATCGCACACCAAGTGGTTTATCAGTGATCTATTGATAAATTTGTCAATACTTTTACCGACGAATTGTCGACGGCCTTATTAATCTGATGTGGTTGATTCCATAGTAATTTGTTGGTAGATTTCTTATATAAATCGATGTTACACTCATCTTCTTTTTTCTTTCCTCTTTTCCCGGTCACCTCTCTCTCACTTTTGTTGTCATAGCACTGCTACCGTACCTCTCTCACTTGCTGGTCACATTGCCCACTACTGCTAGTGCCTCTCTCTCTCTCTCTCTCTCTTTGTGTTGTTGTCATCGCTCAAAAGTAGGTTGAATGTTGTTTTTTTTATTTTTTATCTTTAGTTGTATTTTTTATTATGTGTATTTGTCATTATATGAATTTTAGATTGAACGTTGTTTTTTTTGTTTTTATATTTAGTTGAATTTTTTGTTATGTGTATTTTTGATTATGTGAATTTTGGGTTAAATGTTATTTTTTTATTTTTTATATTTTTTTGAATGTTGATTATGTTGAATGTGAATTTTTAATTATGTGATTATGTGAATTTTTTATTTTATATAAATTTTTTATAAATTATTTTGTTTAGTTGATTATTTGGTGCGTTGAATTTTATATAAATTTTGTATATTTAGTTTGTGTATATAAATTTTGTATAAATTATGTTGATTTTGTGTTGAATTTTGTATAAATTTTTATATACAATTATGTTAAGTTTATAAATTTTGTATAAATGATATTTTTTAACAGAAATTATGTTGAATTTGTGTTGAATGTGATTATGTGAATTTTTATTTTGTTAATTATTGTTATTTTTGTTATTATGTGAATTATGATTTTGTTAATTTTGTGAATTTTTGTTTTTTTTATTAATGTTGTAGGTTTTTTAGTATATTAAATTTATAAAATTATATGAAAATAATTTTAGATTTGTTGTTAAATAGAACATTAGGTTATTAAATGGATTAATGAAATTTGTTAATTTGTGTTAATGTTTGATAAATTTGTGAATTTATGTTACTTGTGGTAATTTTGTTTATTTTGATTAATGTTGTTCGGTTATTAATTAGATTAAATGTTGTAATATCTTATAAATTAATGTAATAAATTTAAAGTTATTTCAATTAATTTCATTATTTTATAAAAATTTTTAAATTTTGCAAATTATGTGTTATATAGAGAATGTTGAAATTTTTATTATTTGGTGTAAATTTAATAATAATAAATTATTAATTTTGTAAGTTGGTGTAAATTTAATAAGTCATGAAATTAAATAATTTAGTAATTTAATTGTAATTTAATTATGTAATTAATGCAAATTTTGCAATTTAGTGAGAATTTAATAAGTTTATGAAATTAATTAATTTAGTAATTAAATTGTAATTTAATTAATTTTTAGAAATTTGAGTCACATTTGATTACTAATTTAAGTGCAATTTAATTGAATTTTAGAAATTTTAGAAAGTTAAGGGTCATTAAATTAATTTTCAGAAATTTTAATTAAATTGAGTAATTTAAGTGTAATTCAATAATATTTAAGAAATTTTAGTAATAACTGAATTAAATTTTTATTAAATTAAGTAATTTAAGTTTCTTCGATTTTGAAATTAATGTAATTTAATTAAAATTTAGAAATTTTATAAATATATATGTATAATTTCAAATTATTTATTTACATTTTTGTGATAGGTTGAAATATATTTTGGTTAAAATTTGAGATTTCTACGCTGCAAGAGGTAAATATTTAATTAAAAAATTTTTAATTTAAAAATATCAATAAAATTTTAAAAATAGGTATTATATGACATATTTGAATGTTATTATAAAATATTTGCATGTTTAATACTTGGTATGTTAAGATATATTTTGATGCATGTATCTTTTATTGAACCTCAAGAGTCCAAGTCTTGTTTTGATGATCACAAACATGTCAAATAATTAACGCTTGTCTAAGTTATTTGTGTTAGAACTTTTAGGTACATCAACTCCTTGAACTATGATGATTGAAAAAGAAATCATGGTTAAAAACTTAAAGCATTAGAGAGCGAAGGTCAAGGCAAACTCAACTTAACAAACCAACAGGTGTTGTTTTCTTCCAACAGTTGTTGGGACTTGGCAACGGGGATTGAAGATATCACAACAGGCATTAGAGAAACACTTCAACTTAAGTAGCCTTTTGGACCTTTCAATGAATGTTGTCCATATTCCCAACAGGTGTTAGACAGTTGCTTTAGCGTGGCTAAACACATTAAACTTTGCAAAGAGCATTACATTTTGGTAATGGGAGTTGATTTTGCCCTCAACAGGCATTGTATTTTCACAACAGGCGTCAGACAAAGTGCCTTAAATTGAGAAAAACTCTCCAAAATCGAAACAGGCGTTGCTCCATCATAACAAATATTGAAAACTCTCTAAATTAAGCCAAAGACTCTAGACCCCAATAAGGCACACTCATTATTTCAATAGTTTTTTAGCACATTCAACGGGCATTAGAAGTTTACCAACAAGAGTTGGATAATTATCACAATTTGAGCTATAAGCTCTAAACCCCTCAATGAGGGACTTTCACATTTCAACAAGCGTTGAATGTGCTGCCAATGGGCATTGAATTTTCTTCCAACAATCATTAAAAGAGTTGCATAGACCTTGAAAAAATAAAGCATCATGTTTATAGTTTATGGGAATCAACAATAGGCATTGATCCTCTTCCAACAGGCATTAAAGTTTAAGAATAATTAATAGTCTTTAAAGAAAAAGTGAAATAAGCCTTTATAAAAGTCAAAGGAGGATCCTTAAGTCAAGTTCTCTCAAACAATTAGTCCCAACAGACATTTCAATAGAGCCAACTATCGTTGAAAGTGTATTTTGCTTGATAACCCGTTTATATGAAATAAATGATGGTTGATGCATTAAGCAACAAGTGTGGAGATTGCTCAACGGGCATTGATAGTCTATAGCTATAAAGTGAAGTGACATCTTATGTTTCTAATGGCTAGTTCTTTATTCATGACATAAAAGGACATGCTCTAAACAAAAATACATAGAGAACTATTTTACTAAGTGAGTATTCTATTGTGAAATCTTTTCTTAATCAAATAGAACAAATAGTGATCTAGTAATCAAAAGAAGTTCATTATTCAAAACTTGCAAAAGTTATCTTAAAAAATAGAGTTCAAATGATAAACTTTTTAGAAACTCTATTCACATTCTGAACCACATCAAGGATACTTTATGACAAGTACTTTTAATGTCTTTTTATTACTAGAGTGAAAAAGTGTTTCCTCCTTCTTTAATTGTTGTATTTAGTTTGAGGAAACCTTAGGTTAAGAAACCTTAAAAACTAGATCTTGTGAAAGGTTTAAAATAGTACTTGAAAACTATTTTGGATTAAGGTTTAGTAGTATTTGTGAAACTACTTGTAAGAGGTTGATAAAGCCTAAGAATCTATCACTTGTAAATTCTTGGTAGTGTATGAAAACTTAACTTTTGTAAAGGTTATTGATAGTACCTTAAGTTGTCAAGATAGTGAAGGCTCTAATGGAAATACCAAAGGAGAGGACGTAGGCTAGTTATGTTGAACCTCTATAAATCTTGTGTCTTGATTCTTCATTTTTTCAGTACTTAATTTTAATTGTTAAATTTTGTCATTGCCCTATTCAACCTCTCATTCTGAAGCACTTAAGGACAACATTTTTGTTTGTAATAAAATTTAAATTTTATAATATTATAAAGTCTCCATAAAATTTAGTAATATTCTTGAAAAATATCATTAAATTTTCAAAATATTAATTTTCTAACTCCAAAAATTAAAAATAAAGTTTATGAATTTGTAATTTTATAAAACTTACAAAAATCTAAGAATAATTGAAAAATTATTCATGAAATTATAATGTTCCAAAGTATTTCATAAAATTTAATAATAAAAAATTATTCTTGAAGTTGTAATGTTCCAAAATATTTCATAAAATTTAAAACTATTTAATAAAAAAAATATTTATGAAATTATAATAAAATTAAATAATATTTATTATGTTTTTCAAAAGTTTTGCAAAAAGAGTTAAAAATGAGAAATGTTACTTTATTTCTAGTATTAGAAGTGACCATGGAAATGAGTTTCAAAATGAGATTTTTGAAAATTATTATTTAGAAAATGGGATTTCACATAACTTTTTGTCTTCTAGAACACCGAAAAAAAAAAAAGAGGTGTTGTAGAGAGAAAAAATATAATATTGATTGAGATGGCAAGAACTAGGCTCAATGAATATTCTTTACAAAACTACTTCTGGGTTAAAGCCATCAATACCGCTCGTTATATTACAAACAGAGTTTTTAGAAGACTTATTTTAATAAAACTTTTTATGAGTTGTAGAATGAAAGAAAATCCAAGCTCTCATGCCTTGAGTTTTTGGATGCAAATACTATATTTGAATACCAACGACAACTTTGAAAAATTTGCCTAAAAAATAAATGAGGGCATATTTTTAGATTATTCCACTACTAGTAATGCTTATAGGGTCTTTAACAAGAAGTCCATGCAGTTGAAGAGTCCATTTGATGGATCTAGTAAACTTGATCTTGGGAAAGGTTCTCTTGTTGATGATCTTGTGAGTGATTTTAAGAAGCTAAAGCTTAATTCCACTTCAAAGGAAAGTATGATTAAGGTTGAAAAGCAAGAGTCATCTTAAAAGTTAAAATAAGTTAAACCATAACAAGATGAGAACCAAGCACAAGGACTGCTAAAGATTGGAGGTACTCAAAGAATCATCTAAAGGAGCTAATCATTGGGGGAAACCTCTATAAGTGTAAGTACTAGAGCTCAACTTAATGTATTGGACAATAACCTTACATTTGTTTCTCAATTAGAGCCAAACCAATTGATGAATCTCTTAATGATGAGTGTTGGGTGATTGCTACGTAAGAGGAACTCAATCAATTTTAGAGGAATAAAGTTTGGAAACTTATTCTAAGCCCCAAAGACCACCCAATTATGCAATGCAAATGGTTGTATAGAAACAAGTTAGATGAAAAAGGTTCCACCATTGGGAACAAAAATAGATTGATTGCTAAGAGATATAACCAAAAGGAAGGGATTGACTACAATTAAACTTTTGCCTTCATTGTAAGGCTAAAGGCTATTAGAATACTTCTTGCATATGCATGCCACATGAATTTTAAACTTTTCAAATGGATGTTAAAAGTGCATTTTTGAATGGTTTTTAGAGGAGGAAGTTTATGTTGAATAACTTTAAGGTTGCGAATCACATGATTTGCCTAACCATTTTTTTTAAACTAAGGCCTTGTATGGTTTAAATAAAGTCCTAGAGCTTGGTATGAAAGACTTAATTCATTTCTCTTAAAAAATGATTTTGAAAAAAACAAGGTTAATACAACTTTATTTGTTAAAAGGCATGATAAGGACATATTGAGTATTTAAGTTTTATGTTGATAATATAATATTTGGTACCACAAATAAGTCTCTTTGTGAAAAATTTGCTAAATGTATAACTAGAAAATTTGAGATTATCATGACAGGTGAGCTCAAATTCTTCCTTGGTCTACAAGTCAAACAAAGCAAGGAGGGCATCTTCATCAACCAATCAAAATGCATAAAGAATTGCTCAAGAACTTTGGGATAGATGGATGTAAGGTAGCCAAAACTCTAATGAGTTCATCAATAAAACTTGACAAAGATGAATTGGATAAACCTATTAATGAGAAAAAGGGTATAGAGGTATGATTAACTTTCTACTTTACCTTATCATTTCTAGATCCAATATAATGTTTAATGTTTGCTTATGTGTTAGATTTCAATCTTGTCATGAAGAATCACATTTAAATGCAGTTAAAAGAATTTTGAAGTATTTGCATAATGCATTGCATTTAAGATTATGGTAACATAGAAATTCATCTTATAGTCTTTTTTGGTATTTAGATGTGGATTATGTCGGTAGTCTTTCAGATAGAAAGAACACTTTTAGAACTTGCCAATTTATAAATGAGTGTTTAGTTTATTGGTTTAGTAAGAAGTAAGTTTCTATTTCTTTATCTATCGTCGAAGCAGAATATGTGGTGGTGGATTGTTGTTGCACCCAAGTTTTTTGGATGAAGTAACAACTTAAGGACTATGGCCAAGATGTTTACACATTGGCATTACACATCATTTCCTTAGAGACCATGTGCAAAATGGTAATATTGTGTTAGAATTCACTGACATTAACAACTAATTAACAAATATTTTCACTAAATCCCTTAATAGATGTTTACACATTGGCATTACACATCATTTCCTTAGAGACCATGTGCAAAATGGTAATATTGTGTTAGAATTCACTGACATTAACAACCAATTAACAAATATTTTCACTAAATCCCTTAATAAAATAGGATGAACTTCATCAAGAAATACCTAGGGATGCTTGATGGAAGTTCTCTAAGGTAAAAATAGGTCTCTTTGTACGCACAAGTTGTTTATTTGATTGATATTGATATGCTTGACATGTTTTTATATCACATTGACTTGGTATTTTTAGGTTAAAGATGAGTTGATTTATCTTACAATTGAGTTACTCCATATTCAATTGCATGAATTAAACATCAATATATCAAATTAATCACTTAGTATATGGGCCATTTATGAATATTTAGTTTTCAAGCTTTTTTGAAGCTGACCAGTAAATGTGACTGAAATATAAAGTCGTGGTTGAGATTTACAAGCTAATATGGTTTTCAAGTTTTTTCAAAATTTGCCCTCATGCCCATAAAATTCCAAACTTTCAAATTTCAACCATTATTTTTTGCACCTTTCTAAGAAAAAATAACTATTATTCATAAATTTCATAATTCTTGATCGTAACTTATGCTTAGTGGTCGCGAATTACATGAACCATTAGGTAATGACCTTTTGCTTTCAAAGGGTATAACTTTTGCATTTAATGCAAAAGTTACCATTTCTAGCTATTTTTTTTTACTTCTATTCAACCTATTTAAACCTTAAAACCCTTTTCTTTCACTTTTTACACTTTTTCTCTTAGCTTTCTCGTAGTTCCTTCATCTTTTCTTCAAATCCCTTCAACCTTCTTCTCTTTTCAATTTATGTTATTTTCTTTCATAGCTTCAACAAAACCTCCACAGAGTAACAAAGGCAAAGGTATTGCCCAAACTTCTTTTCCATCTCCTCAATCTCCTCATCTCCACCTCATGAAAGGAATCACTAAGAAAGAAAAAACAAGATATGAAGCAAATAAGAAGAAGATCATTGCTCCTAACAAGATTCCCCTTCATTTTTTCATGAGAATTTAAGTTTTTTAAGTGAAATTAGGCCATATCTATCCAACCTTGGATGGGAGTAGTTCATCTTTCTTGAAGAACCAGGGCATAAAGAAATTACATGAGAGTTTATAGCCACAATGGATAAAAGCAAAGGTACAAATATAGTAGTAGGTATGTATGGTTTGCTCTTTAAATGCTTTGGTGACCCATATTACATAACCTACTCCTAAATTTTTCCCTTTTTAATTTCCAAATTGAGGATAATGTCCCCTTCATCCTTAAGTCCTTGCTTTTGATATGAGTATTTTTAGAAGTAGATTTATATTAAGATCCTTCAAGATCCAAAATCATCTCTTGCTAAGAATATAAGAACCTTACCTTTTTGGCTTCTCTATAGGATCATTGCCTTTTCCATAAATGCTAGAGGTAAAGGCAATGAGAAAGTGTCTCAAGAAAACTTAGCCTTTCTCTATTGTCTCATTGAGAGTAAACCTATCCAAACCGACCATTTCTTCATAGATCAATTGGCTCATATGAATAAGTCCAAGCATAGCCAATTCCTTATTCCTTTTCATATTATTGTTATCTATCAGTTTGTAGGAGCACTACCTTGAAAATGAAGCCTTTCTCATTAATGCTTACTTACCAAGTATGAACTTCCTTGATCTTAACTACTTTATGAATGTGACAGCAATTAGGGTAAATACATATAAATTTCTTCTTGGTGAAGAAAGAGCAAGGCAACTACAAGCCGTTCAAGTTCAAAAAAGGAGAAGGTTTGTTATTAATGAAGAATAAAAAGAACCACCAAAGGAATCAAAGGTACAAATTGGGGCTTCTTCTCATCCTCCTTCTATCTCCTTTTCTTCAATTGATAAAAAGCTTGATCGAATTATAAAGGTTATAAAAAGGAGATTCAAGCTCTTTAGCCACTTTCATCTTGGCATTATGGATTTACAAGAAAATATAGGGCTTACTCCTTGCTATCTTCCAAATTCTGAGGATAAGACCCTGAGGAAGAAGAAGAAGGCGATTAATATGAAAATGATGAAAAAGATGCTCAAGATGGCAATGATGATGATGATGTCATTTCCCCCACCTTTTGGTTTTCCTTTTTTTATTTTTGTTTTTCATCTTCACTTTCATTGTCCTTATGGTTTTCTTTTATATTTTCTTTATTCAAGCTTTTTGGCCCAAAATTTGTGATAAAACATATGATTATGATGGAAAATTTATGAATGGATTGTACTTTTCTTTCTATTATCAATGAGATAGTTGTTATCTTTGTTTTTATTCCAATGGTTTTTTTTATCTCTTGAATGATTATTGAGATTGATTAAATCTTTTGATTGCCAATTGAAGTCAATTATGAATGTGTTTGCTTATGGATGATACACATTTTTTTCTTCTCTTTTTAATCTTGATAAAAAGGGAGAAAACATTGAATTATATGCAAATTGGATGCTAATACATCTAAATCTCTAAAACTTAAATGCCTAAGTGTTTATAGTGTTCATTTAATCACTTTTAACCATTAAGAAGCTATATCATATGACTTATAAACACTTTCATCCTATAAGGTTCTGCTTATTAGATGTTATATACTTTGTATATTCAATCTAGTTTGTTAAAATCAAAATAGAGAAGGGTAAGATTGTTGGACTAGGTTGGTCTAACCTTTCTTTTGATCTTGACAATGTAGTTTGAAAGTTTCTAATGTATGTGTGAAGTGTTATTCTTATAGAAACTAAATTAGGAATTGCATTGGAAGTCAAATGGAAGTAAAATCTCCAAGTCTCAAAACTGTCCTTAAAATTGCAACCACTATAGGGAGATCGTGGCTGCTATCTCGTGAAAATGTGGAACTAAAAGCTTTAGTATGTTTCAAGGTAAGAGTTGCAGTAAGCTTTATGACCATGACTTTTAAAAGCTTCAAAAAGAATTCCAATGGTCATTCGAGAAACCAATTGATCTAAGTTATATGTCCTAGCAATGTTAGGAAATTTGAAGATTGTGAACAAAATTTTGGGTAGCAACCATGATTCTCTTTTAAGTATGAACTAAGGCAGGTAGTCCATTTCACGATGCCATTTGCAATCCATTATCCCATCGTTACTAGGATCGTGATGGCAATAATAAAATAACTACCATGACTTTTTTTAAACTATAGAAGGTTTCAATGACTAATTTTTTGAAGAACTAATGATCTATTGCCAATTATCACCAACCGTTAGACATATTTAAAGATCACAATAAAAAAATGGCAAAATTTAAAGCAAAATGTCAATTGCGATAGTGAAATACTATCTCCATTGTGATTTGACACTGGCAAACATTTAATACAAGATCACCACTATAATTTAGAGACTTACTCATAATTTCACTGATAATAGCTCGTTGGTAGTTGGATTCTATAAATACTCCACTAAATGACCTCAAATGTAAGAGGATAGCCATTTATTGTATCCCAACTCTTACAATGTTGATTCTAAAAGCTTTAACTCATTAATTCTTTGTACTTGAGTTGTTGAAGGTTAGATGTGAGCCTTAAACACTTTAGGTTTGGGTTTGGGTTTAAAAGTGAGCCTTTGACTTGTAAAACTCTTATAAGGTTATGTGTGAATCTTCAACACAAGTGTAATAATGGTGTGACATGAGCCTAAACATTAAGTTTAATGTGAACTTGTAAAACACTAATGAGTTTAGTAAAATACACCAAGTAGTGAATTAGAAAGTGGAGTAAGGTTTGCTAATACCAAAACACCATAAATATTTTATGTAGATTCTCTTTCTTCCTTTTTTAAATCTTTAATTTGCTTATCTTCCTTTCAAAATTTGTATTACCCAATAATTTAACTCTTTTTCCTAGTGCACAAAGGCTCATAAGTGTTAAAATTTTTGGCATCAAAATAGGGATTGGTTCCATAAGGGCATACATATGAATATGGCATGGCTTTTACATTGTTATGCATTATTATATAACATAGTCTTATATGTTTATAGGGCATTAGTAGAGGATAGTCATGGTAAAACCCATGACTCACCAAGGAGAGAGGAGTCAACTGATTTGCATGCCATACAAGTATTATGCCAACCATAAAAATATCAACCTACTAACAGAGTTAAATCTTCTACACATTGTCATACATAACACATACTTCATAATATAAAACTTATGAATAGATAGTGCATCATCTAGAAAATCACAAAGAAATAAGGTATGGCAAATTGAGAAAATAAGATGCGATTGACTTCTGTGGCACTATAGATCTAGTGGTGGCAGAGACATGGCTAGAAAGAACATATAAAGTTTTGAATTTGATGAAATATACTCCAAAAGAAATATTTGATTATGCGTCACTATACGAAGGGGATGCATATCATTGGTGGGAAACCATTCCAAAAAGTGAGGCCTAGCCTCTAATGCTTACATAGGATGATTTTCTTTATGAGTTGAATAATAATTTCATGCTAGAAATATATAAAGATGATAAAAAAAAAGATAGTATTTTAATCTTAAATTGGGAGAGATAACTGTAGCTGAGTATGAGTTAAAGTTTAATTAATTATACCATTTTACATCCTTTTATGGAAGCCATTGACAAAGACAAATGCTAAAACTTTAAAAAATGATTGAGATATGAGATCAGGAGCATAATCAAAATTGCAGATCTTGAGAGTTATACTAAGCTAAAAGCTACTACAATCAGGGTGAAAAAATTAGAAAAAGAAAAGATAGAGCAATTGATAAAAAAAAGGCCTAGTGAGTGCATGGGATATTTTAGCAAAAAGAAAAGTGCATGTAAAGATTATATGCCATCACGGTCCAATGCCAGAGGTGGTTATTCTAGTTATAAAGGTAGGGGGTTTGGAGTTTCATCTTATACAAGCAAAGGTCAAGGCTAAGCTATGGAATAACGACCCTTATGTGTACATTGTGGTAGGCAACATATAATTGAATGTAGGAAACTAACAAGTGAGTGCCACTTTTAAGGATCTTTTGATTATATTCTTAAGGATTGTCTTAAAAGGTCTAGAGTGATAGAGGGAAGTAGAAGCAAAGCTATAACAAAATCACACTGTTGAAATTGAAAAAGCAAGTACAATTGGAGTATTATTTAGCAGGGGGTATAAATAGAGATAAAGTAGCTACAATTGTTTAGGGTATAAGCAGATCAAAAGGTCAGAGTTCTAAATCTCAAACTTAGGCCAAAGAATTTGCCATGACTAGGCAAGAAGCCATCACTGCTTTAACGTTATCACTAATAAAATTTTTATCCATGATCTAGAAGTTTATGTATTAATTGATCCTGGCTCCACATATTTATTTATTTCATTGAACATGGAATCCTAATTGTGTAGTAAGCATGAGGCTCTAGGTCTTAATCTAAATGTAAGTACTATTTTAAGAGATGTGATGATTATAAATACAATGTGTCATGTCTCTTTGATTCACGTTGATGAGACTGAGTTGAATGTTGATTTAGTACTATTGCCACTCCATGAATTTGATGTGATTTTAGGTATGGACTAGTTGACCAAATATCATGCAATAGTGAATTATTTTACTTAAAAGGTTGTTTTGAAATCTCCAAATTAAATAAGGACTGTGTTTAAAAGGGAAAAACGAATTGTACCTATATATCTAGTTTTTGATGTCGTACTTTTCAAATGATTAAAGGGGGTTGTGAAGTCTATCTAGCCATGTAATAGACACAAGGTTCAAAGATGAATTACTTGAGGACATTCCAGTGGTTAGTGAGTTTCTAATTGTATATTTAGTTGACTTACCCAATTTACCACTTGATAGGGAGATAAAATTCATAATTGCGTTAATTTTAAGGATAACACCAATATTCATTCCACCTTATAGGATGACTCTAGCTGAGCTGAGAGAATTGAAAACTTAATTGCAAGAACTACTTGATAAGGGATTCATTAGACCTAGTATGTCACTTTATGGTGCTTTAATGTTATTTGTTAAAAAGAAAGATGAGACAATGAGATTATGTATTAATTGCAGGCAGTTGAATTGGGTCACTATGGAGAACAAATATCGTTTGCCTAGAATAAATGATTTATTTGATCAATTGTATGAAGCGCAAGTGTTTTCTAAAGTTGACTTCAAATTAGGCTATTATCAGTTCAAAATTTTAGACTCAAATGTATCAAACTGCTTTTCGGATCAAGTATAAGCATTATGAATTTCTGGTGATGCCATTTAGTTTGACCAATGCACCAAATACATTCATGGCTCTTATGAATAAGGTGTTTCAGCCTTACTTATATAGATATATAATTATGTTCATTGATGATGTACTGGTGCATTCAAGAAGCAAAAATAAGTGTGAACAACATTTGGGAACTGTGTTACAAATTTAAAGAGAAAAATAATTATTTGATAAATTAAGCAAGTGTGAGTTCTGAATTGATCATGCGGTATTTTTTAGAAATGTAGTTTTTGGATAGGGTATAGAGGTGGATCAAAAATAATTGAAGTAGTAGTTAGATAGGAAACCCTAAAGAGTGTTGTGGAAGTTCGAAATGTCTTAAGACTAGCTGGGTATTATCATCAATTTGTTGAAGGTTTTTCATTTATAGTTGCTCTTTTAACTAAGTTACTTTAGAAAAATACAACATTTTAGTGGTCGAAAACATGTTGGAGAGTTTTGATGAATTAAAACTTAGGTTGACATCTAACCATTCTAATAGGTAATAGAGGATTTATAGTTTATAATGATGTCTCACATCAAAGTTTAGGATGTATTTTAGTGCAACATGATAAGGTAATTGCATATGCATCAAGATAATTGAAGACTTATGAATTATCTTATCTAGTACATGACTTAGAGCTTATTATTGTTGTGTTTGCTCTAAAAATATGAAGGCAATACTTGTATGGGGAAATTGTTTAGATATTTACAAATCATAAGAGTTTGAAGTATTTATTGAGCTAGAAAGAATTAAACATAAAACAAAGGTTGTGGTTAGAATTGTTAAAAGATTATAATTGCACCATTGAATATCACCTAAGGAAGGCAAATGTGGTAGAAATTGTTTTCGAGTAGGAAATCAAAAAGTGGTGTAGCTCATTTATAGGTATTTTCACTATATTATTTAGTTCAGCTATAAGCTATAAATGTGGAAGTATACATGTAAAAGAATGGGGCATTGATTGCTACTTTTTAAGTGAGACTAATGTTGCATGAACAAATTAAAAAACCATAAGGCAAGGATTCAAAGTTACAAAAAATGATTAAAAAGGTAAAACATGGGAGAAACATGGATTTTGATATTCAAAATGGTACTTTGATATTGGGATCTATTATTGGTCTGCCAAGTGTTGATAACTTGTATAGAGAAATCTTAAAAGAAACATATAATGCTCTATATGTCATGCATCCAAGAATGACAAAAATGTATAATACTATACAATCTCATTTTTTGTGGCCTAAATGAAAAAAGATGTTGCAACCTATGTTTTAGAATGTTTGACTTATCAGTAGATCAAAACAAAATATCAAGCACTAGTTGGAATATTAAAATCATTGTTAATTTGAGTATAGAAATAAGAAAGAATAACCATAGATTTTGCATATGGGTTGTCAAGAACTCAGAAAAAGAATGATGTTATATGGGTGATCATTGATTGACTAACTAAGTTAGCTCACTTTTTACCTATTCGATGGGATAGTTCACTTAAGTACTTGGCTAAGAAATATGTGGATGAAATTATTAGATTACATTATGTGTTATTGTCTCTTTTATTAGATAGAGATTCGTGATTTACATCTCGATTTTAGGTGAGTTTGCAATAAGCCTTAGGTATCAAGTTGAGTTTTAGTACTGCATTTTATCCTAAGATAGATGGACAATCAGAAAGAAGAATTCAAACACTTAAAGGCATGTTTTGACCTTATGTGATAGAGTTTAAAGGTGCATGGGATGAATATATTACATTGATTGAATTTGCTTATATTAATCTTTATCATAACATTATACAAATTGCACCATAGTAAGCACTATATGAAAGAAAATGTTGAAGTTCTATCTATTAGGATGAAAGGGATGAGTATTTTGGAAGGCCCAAAACTAGTATAAGACACTATAAACAAGGTAAAAGTAATCAAGAGCAAACTTAAATCAGCATAAGGTAAGCAAAAGAACTATGCAAACCAACATAAAAGGGGAATAAAATATAAGGTGGGAGATAAATGTTTCTTCACGAATAACAATTTAGCAAAAAGGAAAAACCGAATCCTCGATATATACGGTCATATGAGATCCTAGAAAGAAATAGTCAATTGGCTTATAAGTTAGAATTACCACTGGAGATGACTTAGATTCATGATGTGTTTTATTTGAGTATACTCAGAAAGTATCAATAAGATCATGCACTTATACTAAGGATCCAACAATAAGAATTGCAAATGATATGATTTATAATAAAGAACTAGTAAAAATCATCAATTATAAGACAAAATAATTATGAAATCTAGAAATCCTTTTGGTTAAAATGTTATGGAGAAATCACTCACATGAAAAGAGAAATTGAAGAGAACATGAAATGATAATATCCATATTTGTTTACAAATATTGAATTTCAAGGATGAAATACTTTTTAAGAGGAGAAGAAAATGTAACATGTTGATCCTTATTTATTTGCAATTCCACATGAATATATGCATTAATAAATGATTTTTTAATCTCACATGAGCATTTGCATTATATAAATGATCACTTAGATATGTGCATTTAATGAGCATGAAGATAACATTTACACCCTTGGATTTGGGTATTTGAATATAAATATGATATTTCATAATTTTATAGTAAATTTCCATATGTGATATGTATGTTACTAGATCTAAATGTGTCTTGGAACTTATTAAAAATGTAAGAAGCATGTGGAAATTTAGTAGGGAGGATATAATTGATGATGGAAAGAAGAAGAGAGACTAAAAGAGAAAATTTTAACTTTCAACCAATAGGAGCAAATCACCATGATTTTATCTTATTATAATAGGAATAAAATTTGAAATTCTCATCCTTTAGGAAGTAAGAGAGTAAAAGAGTGAGAGAATATAAGAGAGAGAGAGAGAGAGAGAGGGAAGAAGAAGAAGAAGAAGAAGAAGAAGAAGAAGAAGAAGAAGAAGAAATAAGTTAGTTAGAAAGAAATTTTTAAGGTTTTCTAGTTTTGGCAAAAGGTAAGTGATTTCATCTTATTCTCATATTAAATTTATCCTTCATAATGTGTTAAACATACGTCATTAGTAAGAACTATGGAGTAAATTATAGCTAGCACTCATGTATGAAAAGTTGTGAGAAGCAAAGGAGAAAGAAGAGCAAAATTATGTTGGTTCTATTTTTAGAAAAAATTATGTGCCCACAATTTTATAACATTATGTTTGCCCTTGTGCACCAAGAAAGGGGGTTGAATTGGTGGGAGATTAAAAAATTTTGAAGGGAAGGCTAGGTATTAAGAAAATTGAGAAGAAATAGATGTAATAATGACAAGATATTTATAGTGGTTTGGGTGTTAACAAACCATATGTCTGCTCCTCAAATCTTCATAATTAGGTATTTTACTCAACTAAAATTGGTGTTTCCAAGCTCACCCCAAACTTATACAATGGTGTTTTATGGCTCACACACAACCCTTACACTTTGTGTTTCTAGGCTCACACAAAACCTCACTCAAGTGTTTGGAGCAAGCTCACACTTCAACCTTTACAAGAGTTTTAAAAGCTTAGGCTAACTCTCAACCTAATTATAAAGGTGTCTGATGCTAACAACAAACAATCAAGAATTCCCAAGGAATAAAAAGTTATGAATCAAATTTGCAAGAGTTTGGTTATAATAAATGAAATTCACTTTTATTTACATTTGTTTGATGGAGTATTTATAGCCAACATCCACCAAAGAGACATTACTTACGAATTATCCCTAAATCTCAAAGGGAAGCTAGGTAGATTTTGCATCAAATATCTATCAAACAAAAATCATGGTCGTGACTGACATTTTGCATTCATGATTTTCCAATTTTTACTAGAAAGCTTAAAATCGTGACAGAGAACCCTGTTTTATGTCTAACGGTTAGTCCACATGTCAATGTGCCATTGGTGCTCCAAGAAATATAGCCCTTGTATTCATTTGTTCAATCCAAAATCACAGTCGCAATTGATGTCCTTCTTGAGCTCAATTGAGACCGCAAATTCTTCTATTTGATGAGGAGAACATGCCTTTTTCGGTTGCAGTCGCGATAGGTGCTTCACTCTCACTAATTTTGATATTCCAATGGTTGCTTTAGACCCTTGGCATGTTGTGGTTGTAGACTTGGTTCCCTCCTTTTAATTATGAAATTCGCGATCATAACATAGGACGCAAACATCACCATAAATTTCTCTATGTGATAGTCAAGTTCCCCTTAGCTAGATTGCGGCTACAATTTCCTCTGCGAATTCTTCTAGCCTACTTCATCTATCCTTATTGTAATGTCGTGGTCGCGAAGTATAAGTTCCTGGCTGCGAATTTGGATGTCTTCCTTAAAGTTAGAGATTTAGTCTTCCATTTAACTTCCAATGACAAACTAACATATATATTACAAAAACAACACTTGAATAAAATATTAGTACCTATCAATCTTCATTGTCAAGATCAAAAGAGGTCTTTGACTTAGGTTTGACCAACCTAGTCCAACAATATTCCCCTTTTGATTTTGAAAACTTGGATTGATTTTACTTAAAAAGAGTTGCATGAGTGAAGTTGGGATGGTTAATGATTTAAAAAACTTATCAATCAAATAATCAAAGATTTATAAGAATGCTTTTATTGCTATTTGCTCCTTACTCCCCTTCAACTTATACTTCCCTTATGTACATAATTTTACTACTAATCTCTCCCCCCTTTGGCAAGATAAAAAAGAGGGTAAAGATTATACATTGAATTATGATGCATTGGTGTCTAGTGTATGAAGCATAATTGATATAGAACAAGCACTAAGAAAACATAAGTAACCAATAACAAGAACCAAATAAGAGCAATCACACACCATATAAAACAATCAATTGCAAAGGATAAAAATAACACTTTTATTTATTTAAAACTATGAGATCATAATCTTTACAAAGACAAAGAAATAAAAAAAAATTTCTAAAAACTAATAACAAACTAGAAAATTGGAGAACTATCATCATTTCTACAATCGTCAGTTGCTTTATCTGCTCCTCCATCTTGATTTTCATCACCCTCCTCAACCTCTTTACTATCCTCTTCTTTAGATATGTCCTGCCAATCCTCAAGGTCTAGGAGGTGGCAAGAGATAGCACCCACTTTCTTTTGAAGATCCAACACATCATTGTGAAGGTGGGAGAGTAGGAGAAATCTTCTCTTTATCATTCTTATCATCTCGTCAAGCTTCTTATTGATGGAGGCAAGAGAGATTTTAGCTTTAGGTTTAGGTTGAGGATGTGGAATGGTCCTCTTCGATAACTAGCCTCTTCCTTTTGGAGGCTTGAAAAGTCTCTAACTTTTTTGCCCCAAAAGCATACAAGGTATAAGTGTATGAATTAAGGCGAATTGCCTTGGTATTAATGAGGTAGGACAAGTCTAGAAAGTTATGCAATGGTAGAAACTTTTTAGTGAGGAATTTTTTATTTTCCTCATTAAGAGCACTGATATAACAGAAGATGGTAGTAACATGTGACGGAAGAAGGAACTAACTTTTTGGCTTTGTACTCATGTGAATTAATTGATCCACAAGGTAGCTTTGGATTGTTTTGTTCTTAGTCAAGCGAAAAAGGAAGGCTAAGTCTTCTTGGGAGACCTTTTCGTTGCCATCACCTCTTGCATTAATAGAGAATGTGATTGATATGATGAAAGAGCTAGTTAGGTAGGGTTTAGATGTATTTGGCCAGAGAGGTATTGGGGTAGTGCTTAGTCTCGATAAATATTTTGGACCAAAACTCCGAGTAGATAATATCAAGAGTGGAGATGATAAACGAAATGTCATCCCCAACTTGAAGATTGAAATGATTTGAGAGTTACTCAAAGGTAATGAAAAAAGGTTCCCCAAAAGCTCTAAATATCAACGCATACTAACCTGATCTTGATTTTGCTCGTCGACTCAAAGTTACAGTACATATAAACTCTCGTATTATCTCCTTGCATCCGTGCTCGTCATGGAAAATGAACTCATTTTTGAAAGATAGACATAGATCTCATCCTTGGTCCCAAGTGACTTAAGGAGAAATGTGGAGGGAATTTTGTTTAGTCGGATAATCTTCGAAGAGTTAGTCTGGTATCGATCCTTCTTTTCCCTAGTGATCCCTTTCATCATGTGAAGGGCAGAAGGACCAGATGGTTAAGCTATTGCTTTTCCCTTATCTACTCTAGAGGCTTTCTTGAGGGCCATTGTAGATGAAAGATAGTTTGAAGAAGAATTTAAGAGTAAAAATGAAGAAGGATGAAGTGTTTTAGCAAATGTGAGTTAAAACACTATTTTAAGGGTTTAAATATGCTAGGAAAAGGTGTAAAAATAGTAACAAATAGACAAAAATTCATTTAATGAAGGGTTGCAAATGGTTGGCAGTCCAATAAGTTAAATGCATGATAGTTACTCAAATTCGTGATCGCGACCATCAAGTCGCAACCGCTAATTACAAAATATTTGAGAAACAGACAAAAAATCTTTGCGAATAGGCATGGTCAACAATCAAAACTTTTGAAATTTGAATAAATTTACGGTGGGGATGGAAAGTAGTGACCGCAAATTGATGGTTTGATAAACTAATGACAAGTACTTGTAAATCGAGATTGTGAATTAAGGAGTAGCGACCGCGAATTATAAGGCTAAAAGATGACTAAGAAAAGATAAGATTTAACCTTTTAAGTTATGATCCACTTAATATGTTGATACTTAATTCACGTAAATTAGCATAGAGAGGCACAATTGCATAAAAAATGAAGACATATAAAAGAGTTTACTATACATACATTACACATAACAATCTATACTTCAAGAACAATATACCACTCAAAGAGTATTCTAATAAGATCCAAATTTCACTTCAGGGAGCTTCCATCAAGCATTTCTAATTCCCTTTTAATGAAGTTCATCCTTTCTACATTGAGAGGTTTAGTAAAAATATTCGCAAGTTGATGGTTGGTATTTATAAATTCTAACACTACATAACCACTTTGGACATGATCTCTAATAAAATGATGCCTAATGTCTATATGTTTGCTCCTAGAGTGTTGGATGAGATTCTTCGAAAGATTTATTGCATTAGTGTTGTCATATTTGATGGGAATGTGATAAAAAACTTTGCCATAATCTTTTAATTATTGTTTCATCTAAAGGACTTGGGTGTAACAACAACTCATAACTATATATTCTACTTCAATGGTGGATAAGGCAACCGAAACTTGCTTCTTACTATACCAAGACACTAAGCATTCTCCTATGAATTGGCAAGTTCCTGAAATGCTTTTTCTATCTAGAAGACTACCGACATAATATGCATTCGAATAACCTATAAGACTAAATGATGAATCTTTAGGATACCATAAACCTAGATCTAATGTGCCATGTAAATATTTGAAAATCCTTTTAACAACATTAAAATGAGATTCTTTAGGGCAAGATTGGAATCTAGCACACATGCATACAATAAACATTATATCGGGTCTACAAGTAGTAAGATAGAGTATAGAGCCAATCATACCTCAATATCTCTTCTCATCAATCGACTTACCCGATTCATCCTTGTCTGGTTTGATGGTAGCACTCATTGGTGTCTTTACTACTTTGCATCCTTCCATGCCAAATTTTTTGAGTATATCCTTTGTGTACTTGGCTTGGTTGATGAAAATCCCTTCTTTGATTTGTTTGATTTGCAGGCTAAAGAAGAATTTGAGCTCTCCCATCATGCTTATCTTAAATTCCCTAGTCATACACTTACCAAATCCTTGCAAAGAGATTCATTAATAGCACAAAAAATGATATCATTAACATATATTTGCACAATTAGTGTATTATGATTATGCATTTTTACAAATAAGGTTGTGTCATTTGTCCCTTTTTCAAAATCATTTTTTAAAAGGAATGAACTTTGCTTTTCACATAAGCTCTTGGAGCTTGTTTCAAACCATACAGAGCTTTATTCAATTTAAAAACATGATTCAAAAAGATATAAGATTCAAAACTAGGAGGTTGTTTAATATAAACTTTCTCCTCGATGATTCCATTTAAAAATGTACTTTTAACATCCATTTGGAAAAGTTTGAAATTCATGTGACATGCATATGTTAAAAGAATCCTAATGGCCTCTAATCTTGTTACGGGGGCATAAGTTTCATCATAGTCAATGCCTTCCTCTTGGTTGTATCCCTTAGCAACCAATATAGCCTTGTTTCTAGTGATGAACCCTTGCTCATCCAACTTATTCCTAAACAACCATTTGCAACCTACAATAAGGTGTTCCTTAGGCCTAGGAATAAGTTCTCATACATTGTTTCTCTCAAATTGTTTGAGTTCCTCTTGCATAGTAATTACCCAACTCTCATCATCATGAGTCTCATTAATAGAATTTGGCTCAAATTGAGAAATGAAAGCAAGAGTATTATCTAAAGAATTGAGTTGAGATCTAGTACTTACACCCTTAGATGTATCACTACTGATTAGGTCCTCTGGGTGATACTTGGAGAATCTCTAATCCTTGGGAAGATATTGATTTGAGGTTTCTACTTATTGATGTTAGGGTTCCTTTTCCTCCTTTGATGATTTTCCCTCATCAGATCTTTTTCAATATTTCTTATGGTTAACTCCAACTCTAATTTCTCAAAGCCACTTATCATATTATCAATAAGAGAACATTTCCTAAGATCAAGCTTTTTAGATTCATCAAACACAGTATTCATGGATTCTTCAACAACTATAAAACTCTTATTAAAAACTCTACAGGTTTTGCTAGTGGTGGAATAACCTAGGAAAACACCTTCATTTTTTTTTAAATCAAAATTTTCAAGATTATCCTTAGTATTTAAGATATAACACTTGCATCTAAATACTCTTATGTATGACAACTTAGGTTTTTTACCATTCCAAAGCTCCTAAGGGGTTTTATTAAAAATGGATCTTTTGAAAACACAATTTGCAATGTAAAATAGAGTATTGATAGCTTCGGCCCAAAAGTAATTAGGCAATGAATACTCAATGAGTATTGTTCTAGCCATCTCTACTAATGTCTTATTTTTCCTCTCTACAACACCATTTTGTTGTGGGGTTCTAAGAGTTGAAAAGTTATGAAAAATCTCATTCTCTATGCAATAAGATTCAAAAGATTCGTTACGAAATTCCTTTATGTGGTCACTTCTTATAGAGGATATAAAGTAACCCTTTTCATTTGAACTCGTTTTGCAAAATTTTTAAAAGCATCAAAAGTATAATGCTTCTGAGCTAAAAAAGATACCCAAGTAAACCTAGAGTAGTCATCAACTAGGATAAGTGCATAATATTTTTCACCTAAACTAGCACTTCTAGTAGGTCCTATCAAGTCCATATGGATAAGTTGAAGAGATCTAGATGTACTTACAACATTATTTGCTTTAAAAGAAGATTGATGTTGTTTTCCCATTTGGCATGGTCCATATGTCTTGTCTTTAGAGAACTTTAGCTTAGAAAGACCATCCACCAGCTTTCCTTTTGATAAGCTTTGTAAGAGCTTCATGTTAGTATGTCCAAGCCTTTTTGATAAAGCCAAACTTCATTACAAAGAGACATAAGACACTTAAAGGATTGGTTATCCAAATTGTCTAAGTTAATTAGGTAGGTATTGCCCTCCCTTTCATCCTTGAAGACTACCTTTTTATCCACTAAAGTGGCAACTCAGCATTCTCAAAGGTCAAAGGTCACTTTATTACCTTTATCACATAATTGACTTATATTAAGTAAATTATGTTTCAATCCATCAATAATTAAAACATTATTAATAAGAGAACAACTATTCTTACCAATGGTGCCAATGCCAATTACCTTACCCTTTGGCATTATTTCCAAATGTGACATTGCCACCCTCATTCTCTTTAAAGGCCATAAATAGCTTCTTGTTGTCGTCATGTGCTTTAAACATCCATTATCCATATGCCAATCATTTGTTTCATTAGTGGCTGTCAAATAATCCTACATAACACAAATAAATCATTTTTGTTTTGATACCTAAGCATACTTAGGTCCTTGGGGGTTAGACCTAGAAGGATCCTCTAACTTAAGGTGTGCCTTCCTAATATAACAATGAATATTAATGTGTTCAAACTTCATGCAATGGTGGCATTAGAGTTTAGACTTATGAGTTTTCCTCCTATAAATGGCTTTGGTATAAGTGGGAGATTTTCTTATACCAAGATGATGTGAATGTGAACATGAGCATGTATGATTAGGTGTAAAAGTAAACTTTCTACGTGAATTTGGGTGAGCATGCCTCTTAATGTAAATATATGCATGATTTGTCATCTTTGGAGTTGGCTTTGAGTCTTGAGGTGCCTTCCCTTTGCCCTTGAGCAATGGTGGCTTAGTGCTTAAAGCACTTTTACTACCAACTTCCTTAATGCTAGATGTTTGAGGAGTTGAGGCTTTAATGAAGGTTATAGGTGATGGTGTAGATAAGGAGGCTCTATTGAAGCCTAAAGCATGTCTTACTAAAGGGTGTGCTTGAGATAGAATTTCTAAGCTTAATGACTTTACACTTTAAGGAGTCATTTTCCTTTGTTAAGAAATTTAGGGATGAAGATGATTTTGAAAGACTCTCAATAGATTTTTTGAGTTCTTCATTTGAAGTCCTGAATTCACTTATAAGATTGTTCGAGGATTTAAATTCATCCTCTAATTTAGAACATTTTTTCTTATAAGATTTCATTTATGGTTTGTACTTGTCATATCTCGAGGTGAGAGCTTCTAAAAACTCATCATCTACATCATCTAACTCATTATATTCTACATACGAATGGGGCAAGAAACTTACCTCATTTGACGAATCATCTTATGCCATAAAGCACAAGTTTGCAACTTCCTCCTCTTCCTCTTCCTCACTTGAGTTGTCATCTCAAGTGGCTTTGAAACATTTCCTCTTCTCTTTGTGCCCTTTCTTTTTCTTCTTCTTCTTCTTCTTCAATTTAGGGCAGTCATACTTGATGTGGCCTTGTTTGCCATATTCATAGCATGTAACATCACCCAATCTTTCCTTAGGGTTTGGAGTTGATTTTTTGAAGCTTCTTTTTCCTTTTCTTCTCTTAATCAGCTCTTTTGTTCTTCTTAAAAGCATAGCCAGCTACTTCTCCTTTTTGTTACTTTCCTCTTCACTTAAAGCCACCTCAACTTCCTTTTCCTTGGATGAAGATTTAAGAGCTAAGGTTCTTCTTTCTGGTTTTTTTGATTTGTCTCTTTATCCTCTCATTTCATTTCTTCATCCTTCTTTAAGGCTAGCTCATGAGTTAGAAGCTTGCCTATTAGAACATTGGTTGACACCTTCTCAATCTTCAGATTTGACTCTTAGATATTGTAAACCCTGGTACTAAACTTTTCAAGAGGTAAAGATTTAAGGATTTTTGAACTTACCTCATGATTGGTCAGAATTCTGCCAAACTTCTTCATGTTTGTGACAATTGTAAGGAGTCTATTCATCATATTTGTGATGTTTTCATTCTCCTTCATCATAAACAACTCTCATTTCATCATATTCATTTCAAGTCTGTTAGACTTCACCAAAGTAGTGCCTTCATGGTAGTTTTCCAAGGCCTTCCAAATCCTATAAGCTGTCAGGCAATGTTGGACCCTTCCAATTTCTTCTATTGAGAGAGAACTCCAAAGGATTGTCATAGCTCTTTTGTTTCTTCCATTGGATCTTCTATGAGCTTCAACCCACTCTTCTCTTGGGATCAATTCTTCACTTCCATCCACTACCTTAGTAGGTGGCTTTCACATTTTAGCTACTATGTCCTAAAGATCCATCACATCACTATCCAAATAAATTTTCATCCTATAATTTCAATGAGTATAGTCAGATCCATAGAAACAAGGCTTGAGATGAGTGTGGATACCTTCTTGTGCCATGATCTTTTCTCATAAAATCAAGCTTTGAAATGAGATGAGGCTTTGATACCACTTGTTGGTCGTTGTGCACCAAGAAAGGGGGTTGAATTGGTAGGAGATTAAAATTTTTTTGAAGAAAGGTTAGGTGTTAAGAGAATTGATAAGAAATAAAAGCAATAAAAATAAGATATTTACAGTGGTTCGGGTGTTAACAAACCCTACGTCCACTCCCCAATTCTTCACAATTGGGCATTTTACTCAACTAAAATTGGTGTTTCCAAGCTCACACAAAACTTATACAATTGTATTTTATGGCTCATACACAACCCTTACACTTTGTGTTTCTAGGCTCACACAAAATCTCACTCAAGTGTTTTGCATAGGCTCACACTTCAACCTTTACAAGAGTTTTGGAAGCTTAGGCTAACTCTCAACCTAATTACAAAGGTATTTAATGCTAACACCAAACAATCAAGAATTCACAAGGAATAAAAAGTTATGAATCAAATTTGCAAGTGTTTGGTTACAATAAATGAAATTTGCTTTTATTTTTTACATCTGTTTGGTGGAGTATTTATAGCCAACATCCACCAAAGAGATGTTACTCACAAATTATCCCTAAATCTCAAAAGGAAGCTAGACAAATTTTGCATTAAATGTCTGTCAAACAAATGTCATGGTCATGACTAGCATTTCGCAGTCACGATTTTTCAATTTTCACTGAAAAGCCTAAAATCACAGCAGAAAACTCTATTTGTATCTAATAGCTAGTCCACATATCAATATGCCATTGGTGCTCCTATAAATATAATCATTGTGTTCATCTATTCAACCAAAAATCACGATCACGATTGATGTCCTTCTTATGTGCAATTGAGACCTCGAATTTCTCTTTTTGGTGAGGAGAAAATACCTTCTTTGGTTACAGTAGTGACAGGTGCTTCACCCTCACGAATTTTGATATTCCAACGGTTGCTTTGGACACTTGGCGTACTGTGGTTGCAGACTTGGTTCCCTCCTTGTTACTATGAAATTCACGGTCACGACATAGGACGTAAACATCATCGTGAATTCCTTTGTGTGACAGTCAAGTTCCCCTTAGCTGATCATGACTGTGATTTCCTCCGCAAATTCTTCTAGCCTAACTTCATCCATACTTATTACAAGGTTACGATTGCGAATTACAAGTTCCTGACTTTGAAGTTGGATATCTTTCTTAAAGTTAGAGATTTAGTCTCCCATCCAACTTTCAATGAAAAACTAACTTATATATTGCAAAAACAACACTTGAATAAAACATTATTACCTATCAATCTTTGTTGTCAAGATCAAAAGAGGTTTTCGACTTAGGTTTGACCAACCTAGTCCAACACATTAGAAGGGGAATTAGGTTGCAAAACATGAAAATTGTAGATTTATGTCTCATCTAAATACATGTTAAATAATTTTGCAGAATATATTGTGTGTGAAGAGATATTGTTTCTTGGTTAGGACTAATTTTGTACCTACTTAGTCTAAAATTGTTCATATATTTTGATGACCTATAAACTGAATTAGATAAAGTGTAAACCATGAAAGTTGAAGAGTTATATCTCATCTAAATGCTTGTAAAATAGTTTTGCCAAATGTATGGTGAGTTAAGCGATATTAGTCCTTAATTTATGGCTGATATTGAATATATATTTTAGTTAACTCATCAATTTTTTGAGTAATTGAATAAATATTTTTTTATAATTTTAGTTTGTTTTTCAATTTAAAGATTTTTTAAATTGAAATCAATCAATTTAAAGATTTTGTAAATTGAAATCAATCGGTCAAGTTTGATGCTTAGTTGAACTGTAATCACTTTGTGAGTAGTAACTGTCTAATTAATTTACAAAAGATAATAGGGCCTAGAAAATACAATCATTACTATCCTTTACTAGAGTTGGTAAATTAATGGATATGAATAAAATTAAAATCAATATGTAGTAAATTACTCACTAGTCATTAATCCATCATTGTATAATATAATTATAATAATGAAATTTACATAAATTTATTATTTACTTTTATTAAATAAATAAATAATTAGTTTAATGATCAATTATCATTTTATAAAGCTATTAAATAAATAAAATAATAAAATTAAAATTTCAAAATTTGCAATTATGTATGAAGGTAGTTATAATAAAAAAAAATTATTTGTTGTTGTTGTGATATAATTTTAAGAAAAAATTTGTTAAATTTAGATGAAATAATTTTTTTACAAGAATCAAATGAATAATATTAAGTATTTCATAATTAAAAATAAAATTAATAGAAAATTATAAATTATGTGTGTGCATGTGTGTGTGAGAGTGAGAGAAAGAGTTTATTATAATAAAAAAATTATCTACTTATTTATATTTGTGTAAATAATTTTAAAAGAAAATTTATTAAATTTAAATAAAATAATTATTAACAATATATTAAACTACTGTTAATCCATATATAGTTTGAATTTTAAATAATTAATGTAATTAATTTAAATTTTAACTTTTTTATTTAGAATTTGTTTACTTTTTTCTAATTTACTATTTAAAAGTTTAGAATTTTCACTTTTTGATTTTTTTAAATTTTTTATATAGTTTCTTATTTAGAATTTTTATTTTTAAATTTTTAAATTTTCTACTTAAAATAATTTTTATATGACAGTTAATTTTTTAATTTTTTATTATAAATTTTTGATATGATAATTTTTTTAATATAATGTAAAATAATGGCACGTAGTTATAATATAAATAATATTTAAAATTATGATTTAATATTAACTCTGAGACTGAAATTAAAATATATATTGATTTATCTATCTATAACTCATAAGATAATTGTATAAATACATATATCCATTTAACCTATATAAATCTTTATTTACAATTTTTCTATTTAATCTTTAAATTAACCTGTATTATAGTATTTGCTTTTAGTTTTACATTAATTGGAACTTGGGCTCCATAAATCAATGATATATAGAATCAATTTTCTATTATTGCTTTTTTGGACTCATTGATTTTGAATAACAATTTATATGTCTCATGCAACTATAATATTTAAATGAGAAAAAAAATTTATGGATAAAAAAATTAAATATTAAAATCACCTTTGTAGATAAGGATGACATCTAGCATATATTAAATTATTAATAATATAGACTTTAAAAAGAAATATGTATATATAGTAATTAAGTTTTATAATCTATATATCTTTTGTTGCTCTCAATTTTTAGGATAAATTATTATAGAGGACGTTTGATTTTTAGGTTTAATATTTTTATTTATAATTATTTTTTAAAAAGTAAATTTTTAGATAAATAATTCTAAAAATGTAAAATTTTGTATTTGATTAGATATAAGATTTTATTGAAAATTTAAAATTAATGTGTTTGGTTTATAAATAGAAAAACTAAAGAAATTAACTCAAATTCCTATCATGCTTCTAATATGATCGTATATTTATTTATTTAATCTACACAAAAAAATATTATGTAATGAAATTTATCATAGCAATCAATTCAATATATAATATTGATACCATTCAAAGCACTAAATCATTATAAAATTATCATGATAACTAATCCAATATGGATATAAATTTATTCAAAGTACTAAATAATTGTTCTCTTGAAAATAGTTAATAATTATGACATGTTAATCATTAAAAAATATATAATCTGCAATAATGAAAATTCACAAAAACTCAATAAATTAATAAGAGAATGTAGTTTCTTATAATTTAATAATAATTAATAAAAGTGTATATGAGGATGCACGGTATATATATGAGGATACAAGGTATACTTATATATCCATATTTATGCAATTTTTAACAATAATATAAAAGTAACTTTCTCTCTTCTTGAGATGAAAAAGTATTTTCTCACATAGATTAGAAAGTAAATATAGGTGATAAATACTGAACATAGGTCAACCCAAGCCAAGGAATCATTGAGCATCAGCCAAGTCTAAATATTCGAGCAAATGTTTAGTAAAAGGTCTTCCTATTATAAAGGAAAGATTGACTTACCATCCATAGAAAATATTTACAAAATCATGCCATGATTTAGAAAATATATATCATATGATTTTCACCTAATATATAGCAGTCATCCTGTATATATAGGGCCGAAAAGCCTATCATAAAATATCACTATCTCATATAGTTAATATTAACCTCATTTTCATATGTTATTATCTATCATCTTCATTTCTTATAATTATCAAGTAGTGCAGTAAGCATGGACTAAAAATCCCCAGAGTCATTGTGTTGTCAAAGGTTGTAATAAGTTTTATCCCTAATAAAGCTTTAATGGATTTAATTTTCTAGAACATTGGGTTATCCAACATTATTGTTATTGGTGACAATAGCCAAGCAACCCCTATCACTAACCCTATACTAGCAACCAAACAAACCATGTTGCTAGGCTAAGGCCCCTTAACCTCAATGTTGGTACAATTGAAATGCCTTTTATTAGCATTAAATTACACCAGATAGACTATTGTTAGAGGAAGTGTTATGACAATAGTAATTCTTTTCATTTAAAAATTACCCTAAAACAAACTTCAATAACAAATATATTCTCTTGGTAATGAGAGAGTTTAAAACAAGTATGGTTAATGAGCTAAAGAATTTAATGTCATCTTTCTCAAGTATGATCACAAAAACGACAATTAGTAACTAAGAAAAAGGAAGTCGAATAGTAGTGAAAATGAAAGGAAAAAGGCAAGCAATAGTGCTGGAAGACACAAACGAACAAAGAAAGACCGATCAAGTATTCACCAAGTGGATAAAAAAAACATGCGAAAGAGATGCTAAAGACATTAAGCCACTAAGCAAAGAGAATAAAGAATCCATGTCAGAGAAGCATATTAAAACTTAGGACATAGAGAAGTACATCACATAAATTGTGTAAAAAATCAAAGAAAATAAGCAAAACAAAAACTTTAAGGTGTAAAATCAAAGTCATTTGTGTTGGGTTTTGTGGAATAAGCATAATAGAAAAACAAAATTTTAAACTGACAAAATCTAAAACATAAGGATCCATGCAATTCGATTAAATGGATGAAAGGGATGTCAAATCCTATTATAAAAGTGGCAAGATTGTTAGGAGGTAGAGAAGAGGTTTACAGTTGTAACATCCCACCTCAAGCTTGGAGTGTAAATCGTCGAATTTAGATGCTACCAAAAAATGAACGTCCTTTACAAGTATCTATACAAACTCTAAAAACAAATAGTGTATTGGCATCAAGGTTGTTTTTACTCTCTTTATCTGAACATTTTAAAAGTTAAAGTGATTTTTTATTATCTTTTTAGAAAATCCTTAACATTAATATATTTTAACTATTTAGATATACATGTCAACTCTATATCTTAGGAGATATAAATAACTAGATATCCTATTTTATTTTAACTTTTTAATGCACACGCACGCGCACACACCCACACACACACACACACACACACACACACACACACACACACACATATATATATATATATATATATATATATATATATATATATAGAGAGAGAGAGAGAGAGAGAGAGAGAGAGAGAGAGAGAGAGAGAAATTTATGAAAGCATGGGTGAAAATAATGAAAATGAGATGTAGTATAAGTAACACAATTTCTGATGTGTAGGATCCATTTAAAGGCAAGTACAAAGCATACTTAAACCAAATGATGCAAAAAAAAAAATAAATTTACAAAATATTGAAATAATACCTTTGTATTGGAATTTTGGAACAAGTTGCAAAATTGTAGAAGGATACAAACTTGTATAAATTTGTAGTTTGGTTATAGATAATTTTGTAGCTAAAAAGGTTAATACAACTGAAAGGCTACAATGCTCAACACATGAGCTTTTCTTGAAGTATTTTCTCTTCTAAGGTTTTGCCTTGTAAGTGATGAGAGCCTCATGTTTACGAGAAATGAGGATGGCAGATTTGTAAAACTTTAAAGGACAATTCGCGACGAAGATGCCTTATAACTATAGAATCACATGGGTTGTATATTAAAAGAGAAAATTAGCCGTATGGATTTTCTGATAAAGTTGTAGTCTTCACATCGATAAGTTCACGTGTCTTTAAAGCAAAGGTGAAGTCTTGTTGTTTCTGTCAGATATGATCTTGTTGTTTTTTTTACTTCATACATTTTTAAGGAAAAAAGGGTTTATACTATGTTTACCATTTCTAACAGAAAGACAGCACACTCCTTAGTGTAAATAGTTAGATAATCTTCTGACAAGGGCAAACTAGTTCTTTAGCAAAAAAAAAAAAGTCTTTCAAGCTAATAAGAGAGATAAGTCAAAGGGAAAGGACCTAAGCTATTTGATTTGAGATTTTAAACCAGTCCAATTCCTTTTCCTGTTGATCCTCTTACAGAAGAAAAGCTAAACCCATAATGTTGCCCCTCGTCCTTTCTTTCTCTTGGTCCCACCCAACAAGATATGGCTCAAAAGAAAAATGTGAGCATCCCTCCACAAGCCTTATTTTTTTAGTGAAGTTAAGCTTTTGATCCCTAAAGAAATGGATTAAAAAAAAGGAGGGACTTTCGTAATGGGTTATGCCACCCAAACCAACTGAGGGAAGTGGAAAGATGTTAAAACAGTCACCTTTATTATCATTTCCAATATCTATTATGGGTTCCTCTGAGTCTGACTCAACATTTATTGAAGCCACCAGTGAGTTTGCAGAACTACTTTTTAAAAGTTGTCTCATAATAAAGAAATAGTCTTTCTGTGATTTTGTCGTAGCTAGAAGGGCCTGAGCGTGAGATTTTTAGGCAATAAAGGTTGAATCTTTAGCTTAGGCCTTTATTGGGCTAGGAGTTCATGCATTTTTCTATAACCATTCTAATACAACGATTTTGCATATCTTGTTTTGAAAGGAGTCCCGCCATTTTATTTTAAATTTCCTAACTAGAATTACCATGGTTTCTTGTTGATTATATTTAAACTACCAAGCATAAACCTAAGGTAGAAAAAATTTTGAACATAAAAGTAATAATATAGAGAATTTTTTTTTTTCTATCTCTGAGGGTTTTTAGTGTTCCTTAAAGATTTCAAAATATGTATGGACTTTTAAATTTAGCATCTAGGGTATTGCTCCATAATAATTCGACCATTGAATGAACTAGTAAGGAATGCATGTAATCTTGATCTTTGTATCAAAATATATTAGCCATGAGTGGCTACCTTTGGGATTTTGAAAGCGAAGAAATTAAACCATTCTTATTGGTAATCCTAATAGGAATAGGTTCAACAATGGCTTAACTTAGTTTGGAAATCAATTAGGAAAGGTTTTAGAGAGGATAAGTCTCTTCCTCAATCAGAAGGATGGATGATATTTCATATAATGCATGTAAAGTATGCATATTTAGAGTGGTGTTTATAGGCAGAAGTGTTTGAATTGGGATGAACCTGTGACCTTAAGGATTGCCATGTTGTACAATTGAGTTTTACTCAAGTCCCATGGTTTATAAAATCATCCTTTTGGAAAAATATTTTTAGTTGCCATAAAAGGGTTTGAATGCATAAAATCTTCTTCCATGACCAAAATATTTTTGAAAATGTTTTTTAAGAAAATATTTTGATTTTTTAACTTTTGTTTATGATAAAAACAATATGAGAATAGTTGTTCCTATCATTCATTTTAGGGTGGATGGAATGATAGTCAATGCTTTTGAAAGAGATGGGTAATGTTATTTTGACACCTGTTACTATGATGATTGTTATTATGGCATTATGGATGATGAAGGAATTTTTAAAAAGCCCCGGAGAAAAAAGAAAATAGGAACCTATTCTGAGACTAATCTCAGAAGAAGGTATGAATATGGTGATCCATTAATTGGTCTTCTTGGCCAACCTTTAAGCAAATATGATTTTTTCATCTAATATGGATAAAGTCTGGCCTTTTCTCCTCCTCAACCTAAAACAACTCCTCTACCTTCACCTCTAAAAAACTCGCCAAATCCTAAACCACCTCTACCATGTTATAAACAAGCCTTAAAATGGCTTAAGAAAGAATCCTCTCTTTCTCCCAAAGAATCCTCTCTTTCTCCCATTCCAACACTAGAACTATCTCAACCATTACCCCAAGTTTGTATGTATTTCTTATATATATGATGAAGAAATCCCACCTTTGGTTGATCATACAAACCCAACAACCCAAGTGAGAAGTATGCCATCCATAAAAAAAAAAAATCCTACTGTAGTTGATCCTTTTAGATCACTATTAATCCTGCTGAGGTAGTTTTAAATTAGTAATCAAAAAATGCACAAGCACAGAATAGTCTTCTCAAAAAATAGGGATGAAAATAGGACAGTTCTTTATCCAAGTTTGCCAAATAGATTCAAGACTCTCAAGTCATCAAAAAGATATTCATTCCCTCATACTTCGATTGCAATCTCATATTGATGAAAAGCATTATGACTTGATGAGAATGATTGAGCAAAAGGCATATTTTGCTGATTTTAATAAAAAAATAAAAATCTAGAGGCTTAAAGATCAATTTTCAAATTAAAAAAGACATAAAGAGAAAACTCTTTAATCTTCTGTTTTTTGACTTTTTTAAGCCACCTTCTCTAATAGTTCCAATGTTAGTTGCTTACCATACCATATTATTAGCAACACCAATAACTTTGTATATTCCAACTACTACTGACCTTGAACAAATGAGATTAGCTACTGATCCTTTTAATAACAAAATAAAGATTAGGAAAATTCCCTATTAATCCTAAACTTGCAACCAAGCCAAAAACCCATTACTCTATGCAAATGTCCTCCTCCATATAATCCATAGAAGTACCACCTTCTAAGATAAAAGAACCTCATAAAAATTTGATGATAAACCCAATAACTACCTTTTTAGACCAACCCACACCATTAGTACCATTATTCTCTATGGTTGACTCTTTCACAAGGAAAACACAATTTTTTAAATTGTTCATCGGAATCAGAATATTCAAATGAAACAAAAATATATGATGAAGATCATTTTCCTTCCTAGTTTATTATCAATTCATCTCCAACAACACAACCATAAGAGTCTTTAACCAATCCTCATTATATTATTGACCCATCAGAAGAAATGGATAGAAACTCTTTAGTACAAAATATACCATATGTTTCTAGTTCTACAGGACAATGGTTTCCTTTTAATGATATTTCTCCAACTGATTACAAGGATATACTCTAAGAGTTTGGAGCTTGGATTGAAAATTAAATGAAAAAGCCAAAGATGGCTCTAAGAAAAATTCTTAAAGAATTTGTCACAAGAGCCATAAGAAAGTTACAAGATTGGTATACGTCCCTCAATAAGTATGCAAAGCTTCAACTGGTAAGAGCAAATAATGTTAGTGAGTTTATGGTGAACATTGATTATAAATTCATAGGTAGAGTTCAAGATGATACTGAGTAGCCAGCAAAGAATATTTTAAGATAAGATGTTTGGTCCCTATAAAAAAAAGATTTAGATATTAATTTTCAATGAATGTTTAAAAATTCTACCAACTTAGTAGCTTCTTCAATCCCAATATGAAGTAGGCTTCCATATCCTTACTACCTGAGACTTTGTCTACATCGATGAAAAGTTTAATTCAGCAAAAGGCAAGTAGCTCAATGATCTTACTTTCAAAGAAATTTATCAAATAATGTTATATGCATTGGAAAGACTCTATGAACATAAAAAGTTCATAGTTTAGATGATGGACAGATAAATAGATCCCTTTTTAAAGACGTCCTGTAAAAGGTGTAATTTTGGTTGTCAAATGTAATGATGATTCAAAGGATTATTCTTATCCTTCAAAGAAAAAAAGTACTATTTTAGAACTAAAGGCCATGACTCCAGGAAAAGATCTTCATCAAAGAAATGGTGATTCTTTAGAAAGAAAAAATACAAGAGAAAAAAGAAGTCTGATAGATGTTATCTTTATGGCAAGAAAAGGCATTCTGAAAAAACTACCCAAACAAGCTAAAATATGCTGCAAAAATGATCCAACAGATTCAAATTTCTACTGCGATTGATATCTGCGATTGATATTGAAGAAGTAGATATTGAATCTTTTTTCTCTTTAATGATGATATTTCTCTAAAAACACTCTTTGCTATTCAAGACTCTTCATCCTCAAAGGATAGGAGTGATCAGGAATATAGTGGCCATTTCCACTCCATTAATTGCATCACTCGTCCTCTCTCATGTCTTATAGATTTGCCAAACCAACTCAAAATTTATGCTAATCATCCCATTCCATTGGCTTATGTTCATATTCTTTTAAAAAAATATGCAAATCCAATCAAGGTAGTTGCATTCATAAACACCGGTACTCATCTATCCATCCTTAATCCTAAAGTCCTTCAATCAAAATATTGAAAGCCTCATAAGTAGGATTTCAAAGCCACTAACAGTGAAATTTTTCATACCAGTCTCATAACTATCTCACCTGTTGCAATCCAATTCTTTCCTGGATGTCAAATCAACACTAAACTTCTTAGATCCACTTTACCTGATGAAGATCTAGTCATTAGATTTGATCTCCATTAGAATATTTCTACACTAAAAGTTTTTGCATTTTTATGCATATGTCCTCTTAATGTTCCTATTATGGAATAATAGTGGCTATTATAGATTTGAGATAGAAGAAAATCTTAGGATAGATGAAAAGCTTTAGGCTAAAAGGATTTTAGAAAACCATATGTTATTGATAAAAAGTAGTGTCTGTGGTAAGGGTTTTCTGCCTTTGTAATTACACACTAAGCACTTTATATAGAGAGCTGAATACATGCATTCTTAGGATAAGATCGTATCTTATCTGAGTGACAAAGCCAAATAACGTAAAACAAATACTCTTATGTTTTACTTTCACACCACATTAGTGCTTAATGCACTTACACACTTTTATGCTTTTGTAGCTAAATACACATATTATATAAGATAAACAAATAGGATAAACTAACTTTGGATGACAACTGCCAGTCATTTAATGATGGGCTTATGAGATGATGACATGTTCATATAGTGATATCCTAAGTCATCACTATTGATGAAATCTTTCTCTGTAGGGTCTAGTTCTTTATATTTAGTATACCATATGTATGGATCCTGAGAATCTGGTTCTAGAATATAGTTTTTATTAGGGATATTACTTGGGAGACATGGCTAAAGAAGAGATTCATACCATGATCTTTTATTTGCCATTAAACTTTTGCAATAATTAGAAAAGAGAAAATCCCATGGAGTTTCATCAGATAAAGATGGCCATATTTCTTTTTGAACAACTTTATTTTGTTGGCACATGTGTCTCTAAAGTTCTCAAAACTTATTATGATCATCAAACACCTCATGATTGCAAATTGAATATTAATTTTCTCCATAGACTTGGAACATTGGCATAGGTTTGAATCCTAAAATGTTATGGTTAACAAAACAAGGATGATGATTTGTAAGGACGACCCTTTTCCTAATTGCTAATTATGGATCACAATGTTTAAAACCTTATACTATAAAAGGAAATGCATTGAATGATAAGCTGAAATCATTCAAGGAAAGTCACCATGTGAGGGTTGATTCTTTATTGTTCTTTTATTTCTATTAGATAGGAACAAAAGAGATAAGGTCGAATTTCTACTGCTATGGCATAGAGATTGCAAAGATACCATAGTAGACAAAGGAGTTCTTCTGGCCATTTCTAGTAGCAACCTATTTTTATGGAAAAATCCAAGAAAGTATAAACCTTGAGGAATGGATAATCTAGATGAAAACCAAGAATGTTGAGGAGTTTGGTCCAAATTTTCTTGTAAGGAAAGGCGAATAGGAAAGTTTTATCTTTTTAACCAATTCATTGAGTTAGAGATATGTTGTAGGAAATTGGACTTTTGGAGGTGCCTCTATTTTCAAATATGGTTGTGGTTCTAAGGAAGAGGAAGCTATAAAAATGAAAAGAATGCTTTTAATGGATGGACAAGGGAAATGGCTTGTGGTATTGATAAGAAATCTATAATCAAGTTCTTATCTCCTTTTGTGTGTTCAACATCAAAAGTGTACTTGCAGACCATTCTTTCAAGCTCAGTAACTATGGATGAGGTAGATTTTTCCCTTTGAACTCTAACATTTTTTGGAATGATGAACGGTCTATGATGGCAATGAATTTATAACCAATGAGGTGGAATTCAAACTTTTTTATTCTGTTTTTAACAACTAAATTTTTTTTAAAAGTGGAAAGATAATGAAGTTCTAAGTCTTTGAATTTTCCACATGCAAAAGAATATATTCTCCTTTGTTTGTTTTATTCTTCAAGAGAAATAGCTCCCTAATAGTGATCACTTGTATCTGTTTGCAATATCCTTTTTTCTGTTAAGGTAGGGTCTTTTTTTAGCTTCATCCTGAGTAGATTTTCTTTTTTAGTGAAGTGAAGAACAAAGTCTCTAAGGTAATTTGCAATTCTAAGAAATTGTTGGTTTTGCTTATAAAAGAGATCTTTATTTAGGAATTTTAATAATTATGCACTAGTGTGGGGTCCTAGCTTGTACTGGCCATCTTGAAAAATCATTTCAAGAAATTCAATCTCTATTTGGGAATGTGCATTTTAGTGGATGAGAGCATGACACCGTAACTCTTTGTAAGATCAGTAAATAGAGTGAACACTTGCTGATGGGACAACTGATATGAGGAAAAGTGTAAGATATCATCTATGTAAACTAGAGTGTTGTGTAGGATTAGTTCACAAATTTTAATCATTGCTTTCTGGAATAGTGATGGAGCAGCTTTGAGATCAAATGACATGACCTTCCATTGATAATATCTATTTGGGATACACATGGTTGTTTTGTGATGATCTTCTGGTTTGATACCCAGTTGCCAGAATATTGCTTTAAGATCAAGTTTTGAAAAGTGTTTGGCATTTGATAAGTGAACAAAATGAGATCTTTGAAAGAGGAAACTTATCGTCCCCTTCTAAATTATTTAAAGGTTGATAATTAATGACTAATATCTTCTTACCATGAAATTTGTTCTTTTGTTGACGTAAAAGGTTGATAAGCCCAATTTGAATTGGTTGGTTCAATTATGTTTTGGGATAAAATTTTAGAACATTCTTAATAGGCTAAGGCCAAATTTTTGTGTCATTCTTTGGTAAGTAGAGTTGGTTGGGTTGATATCTTTATTTTGTTTGAAGGGTACAAAAATAAAAAAAAAGTTTGGATTAATCTATAGTGCACTAGAATGTTTGCATAATAATTCAATATGTCTCTTTGCACATCAATGGGCTTGGATATCTTTTTGGATTAAGGAAAACGGTAGTGGTATTTAGGATGAAAGTGTTTGGGCCATGAACTTGGAGGATACTATGATGTAATGATGAAAATTGTTTTTGAATTTGAGACCTATAGGAAGAACTTGAAGTTTCAAAATCTTCTAATAGAGATCAAATCTAACGATTATATTTTATCAAGTAAAATGTATCCAAAAAGTTTAATGTAGATCTAATATCCAAGAAAGAATTAGATTGTAGGCAATTATAAGACTAGTATGGAAAATTTCACCACTAACAGCCTTGAAATATTGCTTATGAGGCTTCCAATATTTTGATGAAAGGACTTTAAGATTAAGGACAGATAGATGAGCACCAATGTCTATGAACACAACTTCCTTGATTGGCTTTGTATATTTTTTTTTCAGAAGAGTATGAACATAAGCCAATGGACGAAAATGGTCAACATCAATTTTGAGTTCTTCTGGCAAATCTATAAGACATGAGAGAGGCTGAGAGATACAATTAATGGAGTAGAAAAGACCACTGTATTCCTGATCATTCTTATCCTCTGAGGATGAAGAGTCTTGAATGACAAAGACTATTTCTAGAAAAACCCCATCATCAATAAAGAAAAGAGATTCAATATTTGCTTTTTCAATATCAATTGCAATAGAAATATAAATCTGCTAGATCATTTTACAATATGTTTTGGCTTGTTTAGGCAGTTTTTTGCATAATTCCTTTTCTTGCTACAAAGATAGCTTTTATCAGACTTCTTTTTTTGCCCATGTATTTTTTTCATTTTAAAGAAATGCCATTTCTTGAGTAAAGATATTCTCTTAGAGCCATGGCCTTTAGTCCTAAATTAGTGCTTCTTTTTCTATAAAGGATAATAACAATCCTTTGAATCACCATTACATTTGACGAATAAATCAGGCCTTTTGCAGGACATCATTAGAGAGGGATCTTTTTGTCTATCCATCATCTGAACTATGATCTTTCTATGTTTACAGAGTCTTTCCAATGCCTATAACATTATTTGATAAATTTTTCTAAAAGTAAGATCATCAAGTTGTTTATCTTTTTGCTGAATTAGACTTTGCATCAATGTAGCCAAAGTCTCAAGCAGTGATACTATGAAAGCCTACTTTAGATTAGGATTGGAGAAGCTACTAAGTTGGTAGAATTTTTTAGACATTCATTGAAAATGAATATCTAAATCTTTTTTTCTATAGGGAGTAACATCTCATTTTGAAATATTCTTTACGGGCTATGTTAGTATCATCTTGAACTCTGCCCATGAATTTAGAATGAAAGTTCACTAGAAACTCACTAACATTATTTGCTCCTACCAACTGAAGCTTTGCATACTCATTGAGGGTCATATACAAATCTTATAACCTTTTTGTGACTTTCGTGATGAATTCTTTAAGAACTTTTCTGAGAGCCATCTTTGGCTTTTTCATTTGATTCAATCCAAGCTCGAAACTCTAGGAGTCTATCCCTATAATCAACTGGAGAAATATCATTAAAAGTAAACCATTATCTTGCATATGGTCTATTTCATGCTGAAAAGTCTGTATCTATTTCTTTTGGTGGATTCACAATATAATAAGGATTGGTTAAAGACTTTTATGGTTATAGTGTTGGAGATGGATTGACTATAAACTGGGAAGACAAATCATCTTCATCAACTGTTTCTATCTCATTTGAATATTCTAATTCTAATAAGGAATCTAAGAATTTTGTTTGCCTTGTGAAGGAGTCAACCATAGAGAATGATGATATTATTCATGCGGTTTAGTCTAAAAAGGTAATTATTGGGTTTATCATCATATTTTTGAGAGGTTCTTCTATCTTAGAATGTGTTTTTTTATGAATTTTGTGGAGGAGGACATTTACATAGAGGTACAGGTTTTTGGCTTGGTTATAGGTTTAAGATTAATAGGAAATTTTTTATCTTAATTTTTTTTATTAAAAAGATAAGTAGCTAATCCCATTTGTTCAAGGCCAGCAGTGGTTAGGGTATACGAAGTTGTTGGTATGGGTGTTAATGTGGTTTGGTAAAGAGACAATATTAAAATTGTTGGAGAGGGTGGCTCAAAGAAGTCAAAAAAATAAATTATTAGAGGGTTTCCTCTTTATGTCTTTCTTAATTTGAGAAAGTTCATCTTTAAGCCTCTAGATTTCTATAGTTTTTTTTTTATTAAAATCAATAGAATATGTCTTTTGATCATTCATTCTCATCAAGTCATGTGTTTTTTGTCAATCTAAGATTGCAATTGAAGTATGAGGAAATAAACATTTTTTTGATGACTTGAGAGTCTTGGCTATATTTAGTGAACTTAGATCAATACATGTTCTACCTTCATCTCTATCTTTTTGAGAAAACGATTTTGTGTTTATGCATTTTCTAATTGCCAATTTAGTACTACCTCAATAAGACTGATAATGAAAGGTTATCCTTTTGGATCAATTGCAGTAGGATTTTTTTTTATGGATGGCATATTTTTCACTTGGGTTGTTAGGTTCATATGATCAACCAAAGGTGGAAAATTCTTCTTCATATGTAGAAGAAAAGGTTTGATAAATACAAACTTAAGGTAATGGTTGAGATGGTTATGGTGCTAAAATAGGAGAAAGAGAGGATTCTTTCTTGACCCATTTTAAAGCTTATTTATAACATGGTAGAGATGGTTTAGGATTTGGCAAGCTTCTTGAAGGTGAAGATGGAGGACTTGTTTTAGGTTGAGCAGGAGAAAAGGACAAGCTTGGTCTATAATGGACGAGAAAATCATATTTACCTAAAGGTTGGCTAAGAAGACCAACTGATGGATCACCATCTTCGTACCTCCTTTTGAGATTGGTCTAAGAATAGGTTCTTATTTCTTTTTTCTCTTGGGCTTTTTAGAAGTTTCTTCATCATCCAAAGTGTCATAGCAACAATCATCTCAATAATAGGTGTCAAAATAGAAGTGCCCATCTATTTTAAAAACATAAATTGGCATTTTATCTGCCCTAAAATGAACAATAAAAACATCTTCTTGTGGGTGGTATGGACTCATTATAAATTGAGTAATAAAGACTGAGGGAGTAAAAAAAGACAAAGAAAAGGATTTCTCAAATCTTATTTCTACTGTACCCTCAGACCATCCTCGAAAGACTAGTTTTATGGATAACAATGGTTGGGTATTCTCATGAATTTTTTCATAATTGGTCACCCATTTTTCTAGCAAGAGTTAGATAAGTCCTTGCTCTATTATCTACCTAGGGTTGTCTACCTAAGGACATGGATGCATGTTGGAGCATTTTAAGAGTTGGTAAGAATAAGTAAGACATCATTTGAGCCTGACATAGAAAGATCAAAGCATGGTTTTAGATTCTATAGATCATCTAGTAATGTAGAATAACTATAATGCTTGAATCAATTTGAGGGGCTTCAATAATCTAAATTTGAACCTTTAAAGTAAATAAGACATAAGGATTATCAAAACCCAAATTAAATTTAGGATAAAAAGTAAACATGATAAAGCTTGCATTAGGAGATGTTTCTATAGTGCCAATGACTGCATGTTGGTACTATAAATATTGAGTATCCAAAAGGGCAATTCTTATAAAAATAAGCAAGCCTTTTGTTCCATGATAAGAGAGAGCCAATCTGATTGCACCAAAATGAATATGAGTATAACCCTAAGAAGTCTATTGATGGAGAAACTCTAGAGGAATTTTAAAGAAATGAATTATTCTTCACCAATAGCCCTGCACTGGTCAAAGTTGCAAGACTAGACATACTCTTTTATGGGTTTGAGAGGTCGTCTAATGAGAGTTATGATAGATCGAGTCGAAGATCCTTTTTTCTTTGAAAAAACATGATAAGGATTTAGAAAGGAGCATTAGTGTCTTAGATTTTTTGTGTTTGGTTAGCTCATAAAAGAAGTCTATTTATGGCAAAAAAGGTATATCCATAATATGCGTATCCATGTCATCCTTGTGGCAAAAAAGGTCATTATGCAAAAAATTGCCCATCAAAATATGCTTCAAAGATGATCATCCAACAAATTCAAATTTTCACTGTACTTGATCTTGATGATACTAACATTAAATATCTCTTCTCTATTGATGAAGAAGTTCCCTCGAACATAGTATTCACCATACAAAACTCATCCTCTGAAGATGAAGAAATTGATCTTAAATACAATGGTCCCTTCCACTCCATCAACTGTATGACTAAGTCTCTATCCTGCCCCATAGACTTATCAGACCAATTCTATATTGATGTTGATCATCCTTTTCATTGGCTTATGTTCATATTTTTCCAAAAAAATATGTCAGACTGATTAAATCAGTTGTATTCATAGATACTAGTGCACCTATCCATCCTTAATCCAATAGTTCTTCCACCAAAATATTAAAAGCTTCATCAACAATATTTTAAAGATGAATCTTCCACACTAGTCTTATAACTGCTTTCATTATAATATAATTCTTTTCGAATGTCAAATTCATACTATATTTAGTCATTGGATTTTATCTTTATTGGAAAATCTCAAAACCCAGAATCTTTCTTATAGATCTCAAATTAAAAAATTATTTCTAGCCTTATACAACAATCCCCTTCATGTTTATGATACCAACATTTTCAGCCTAAGTACCACCATCTTTTACCTTCATTCAAATTTGAGCCCATTGTTATGTTGATAGTCATATTGATTTTTGTCTAAACACTCTAACCCATGATGGACCAATGAAGAGTTTTTCATTTCCTTACCTTTCAAAAGAAATGAAGATATTAACTCGGCCAAAGCCACTCGCCCAGAAATGACTCTTAAAGACTTGGCCTTGAGTTATAAAAACTGTTCTCAACATTTGACCTAAAATATAATTGAAAATACCAATTTCATAAAAGACATTTGTCTGATTTGAGTGTCAATTTATATGAAATTTGATGCTTCACAGTCATAAATATTTCAAAAGACAAATTGAGTGGTTTTCTAGTACATATCTCATATGGTGTATTTTCAATTGCCTTTGATGAAACTTTATTTATTATGAACATAGTAATTTCTGAGGCATACCCTGAAAAAGATATTAGAATATGTGTTTGACTTATCATAGATTTAACCATATCTAATAAGGTTCAATTTGTCCATTTAGGTGCATCATTCCACTATAGTGTTTCTAGTGGAGTGAATTATGCTTGGCTTAAATATTCAGCATCTCGATCTAATTAAAGTACTTCAATATTCTTACAAAGTTAACTTTGCACTTCATTTTTAAAAATTTTGAACATTTTAAAAGATTCAAATCTATGTTTCATAAGATATATATAACTTATCTGTTATAATCATATATGAAAATAATGAAGTACTAAAAATCTTTTCTAGCACTTGAATTTAATGGTTCATATACATCAGTATGTACTTGATGTAATAAGTCATTAGCCCTTTCAGTATGCCCTATGAAAGAGATTTTAGTCATTTTGCCAAATAAATAAGATTTACATTTCAAATGATTCATAATAAAATGAATTCAAAAGTCAATATTGTTAAAGCTTTGTTATGCATTTCTTATTTATGTGGCCCAAACGACAATGCCAAATATAGTCAGAATTTGAATTAGATTTATACTTCTTGGTATCAATATTATAAATGGATTCAATATTACTATTTTCAAGATTTAAGGCATAAAGATTATTTGATAGATGAGCATAACCATAAACTATGTCATCATGAGAAATAAAGCATTTATTATTCCTAATAATAAATTTAAAATCGTCTGTGTCCAAACAAGAAACAAAAATAATGTTCCTACTCAAAGCAAGAACATAATAACAATTATTCAAAGTCAAAATAAGTCCATTAGGCAAAGCTAACTTAAAAGTTCCTATGGCTAAGACAGTAACTCTTGCTCCATATGCAAATTGTAGGTTCATTTCACCCTTGGCTAAAGATCTACTCCTTTTTAGACCCCATACATTGTTATAAATGTGAGACCCACATATAATATTTTAATACCTATGAAGTGAATTCAAAAGTAGATAAACCGACCTCTATAATATGAATAGCTAAAGTAGTGACCTGAATTCCCCTTTTTCGTTTATAGATCATTTAGATAGAGCTTGCAATTTATTCTCTAATGTTGCAAAAAATGGTATGCTTCCTCCTTTGAAGGTTTAGGCTTAGGCTTCTTTAAGTCCTTTGTAGCCTTTTTATTTTCCTTTATCTTTTTTTTCTTCTTCATACCTTTCCTTTCATTGATCATCAGAACGTCCTCGATGTTGTTTTTAATGTTTTATTCAGTTGTCTTAAGCATCCTATACAATTTAGAAACAACTCTCTTCATATTATGCATGCATCTTATAGTTCATGATGAACACATCATATGCATTAGGCAAGGGCCAAAGAATGATATTAGTGGCCAAATCTTGGTTAATGACACAATTAAGTTTCTGCAAATATTCAGGATGACCCTTTATCTTCAGAACATGAGAACTGACTGAGCTACTAATTGCTAACTTGTACAAGAGAAGAGTTTTAATGGTATTAAACTTTTGAATTTGAGCCTTCTTTTAGAACATTTCCTTAAGATGACCCACCATAGTATAAGCCTCCATTTTCATCAGTTGCTTTTAAAGCTTTGATTCCATGATAGCAAACATGAGGCAAGTGACATCTATGGAGTCATGGAGATGTTTAGTGTGAGCACCCCTTTAGCTCTAAGAGCATTAACAATAGGCTCTACAAGGATAAAGTTGATCTCGAATATATTCCTTCATTTTTTGCTTAAGAATAATTCTTAAATTTTTGTACCGATCAATGAAGTTAATCTCATTCAATTTTCCATTCTCAAAGATAGATCAAATGAAAAGTTATAGATGTTTGAAGCCATAATCTACAACAAATATATAATAATACACTTAGCATTTTATTAAATATTAACTCCCATTAAATTTTATGAAATAATTAAAGCTCAAATTAGAATTTTTTAACAATTGAAATTTTAGTGCCCAAAATCCATTAAAATCAAATTATTTAGGTAGCTAACACTTTACCAATTATATATTATGTAACTCTTGAATACCTATGAGATATTGACATCTCATGTCCCTAACTTATCCCATCTAATGCCTAGATTCAAAACCATTTTGGTAATCTAGTTAAGTCTAACCATTTCAAACTTATGATATCACCATTATTCATCTTATCTCACTAAAATGACCTGATATACCTTACTTTGGAAAAATCTTAGGAATCAAAGTCTTTTACCAGTGTTTAAATTATGACATACATTTTTTTGACTTAATGTTATTAAGGATTTTAATAGTTTTCATTCTATTATGTATTATTATGTTGCATTTGATACATCACATGTATTACATCATAAACATCCAAACATAATAATAACAAAATTAAATGTCATAGCATAACCCTTAATCTAGATTGATCTTCACAAGCCAATATAAAGATCAAAAGTTAATCCTAAGAGTAAATCTCCATCTCCATGGATTTTCCCAGATTGCGATCAACGGTCTCCACTTCATGCCTTAAAAATTATCATCTTATGTCGTAACAATCACTATCTTATTCTTTAAAGGTCTTTTATTACAAGTTGAAATTTACACTATTATAATCTATACTATTATATTACTACAAATAAAATAAATGATTATACAAAATAAATGACATGCAAATCATATTCAAAAATCATAATCCATGAAATAAAGATAGCAAAAACTACCAATCATATTAGTCTAAAGGGCTATGTCATGCACCATACAAAAACACATAGACAAAACATCTAAAAATACTAAAGCAAATTATGTAAAGGCAATTTACAATTTATATATGAATTCATTCAGGGTCAAGGGACAATGCTCCCTAGTGGCAGCCCCTAAAATAACAATATTGCCAAAAGTTATAATAAGTGTTATCCCTAATAAAATTTCAATGGATCTAATTTTCTAGAACCTTAAGTTGTCCAATACTATTGCTATTGGCAACAATAGCCAAACAACCCTTACCACTGACCCAATACTAACAACCAAACAAACCATGCCTCTCAATGTTAGTATAGCTGAAATGCCTTTTAGTAATAACAAATTACACCATATAAACGAAGGTTGTCAAACTCACTTTTCAACCTAACATCTGTAAAGGACTTATAACTCATAAACTCATATTGTAAAATTGAATAGTAAAATCATAAAATTTTACGATATAATAAAATACCCTTAAAATCTAATTATACATCTATAAAAATATAAATAGGTTCATATACAAATTAAATCCTACATATATAAAAATATAAATAAGATATTTTACAAATTTAATGCACATAAAACTACATTAAAAAGATCATAACAAAACCTACCCATAAAAGATATTCAAGTTCATATCTCATATTAGGATATTTGAATACATAAAAGAAATTGGTTCAAATCCATCATATTTAAGTTAACAATACAAAACATACAAATAAATACTATACAAAATATATTAAATAAGGACTCATAATCGAAGATAGTTTATACTTAATTCTAGTAAAGGGTTTGAAAATCATAAAATTATAAAATCATAAAAATGATTTCACTAAATTTAGAGTTGCGATTCTACTTCGATTTTACATAAGAATTGATTTTATACACACATTGAATCATTTGAGAGATTTTGACTTGTAAAATGTCAAAATGTGATTTTAACTACCATGATATAGACTACTGTTAGAGGAAGAGTTATGACAATAATTCTTTTCATTTAGAAATTATTCTAGAGCAAACTTCAATAACTAATATATTCTCTTTGTAATGAGAAAATTTAAAACAAGCATGGTTAATGAGCTAAAGAATTTAATGTCATCTTTCTTAGGCATGATCACAAAAACGATAATTAGTGACCAAGAAAAGGAAGCCGAGCAGCATTGAAAACAAAAGGAAAAAGACAAGCAATAATGTTGGAAGACGCATATGAACAAAGAGAGACAGATCAAGTAGTTACTAAACAGAAAAAAGGACAAGCAAAGAGATGCTCAAGACACTAAGCCATTAAGCAAAGAAAGCAAAGAATCCATCCTAGAGAAACATTTCATTTTCTCATATTTTGTAATTTTTTCTAATAATTCTATAAAAACCAAATAAACTTCGATCAATATCTAATAAGGTGCATGATATAATGTGCAAATAGATTTTATTTTTTTAATTAATCTTACTGTATACTATAATAGAAATACTTCTTAACTTAGTATTATTTTATACCATAATAGAAATATTTCTTAACTTAAAGTTTTAATTTCTATTTATTGTTAATTGGATTTAAAAATTAAATTTAAAGAGTTATTTATTAAAAAAACTAATCACTTATTTTGAATTTTTTCTACTGTCATCACAAAGTTTAACATTTTTATAACTATGATAAAAAAAATTTTAATTTTTTAGAATAGTGCTCCAGAGAGTTTTTGAAAGTATTATTACCAAAGATTTTTTTTTATTTCAAATTCACTTTTAAGCTTATTTTGAGAATGGAAACAAAAATTGAAATTGATAATATAAATCACGACCTTGAAAATGTGATAATTTTAACAAAAAATTCACTTTTAAGCTTATTTTGAGAATGAAAAAAAAATTGAAATTCATCATATAAATCACTACCTTGAAAATATGATAATTTTAACAAAAAAAATGCAGGGAGATTAAATTTGAACATCAAATGCAAACTCCTTTACATTGACAACTCATTAAACAAACATATAAAATCTTGGGAATTTTTTTTAATGGAATGGACTCACATATTTTTAGTTCACTTTTTCTCCCTAGAATTATCATTTTTTTTTGTTTAAATTATGTGCAAAAAGATTTGCAAAAAAAGCAAATAAATAATAAAATTTGAGCTTTATTTCATCATATTAAATCAAATGTATATGAATGATTAATTTACACTTGATTAATTTACAAGAAGCTAAGTTAGAAAGCCTAAACAAGATAGAAAAAAATACAAGTTAACACAACCAAGCAACATCAAATGCGAGTAATATATATATA
>CATIWR010301099.1:0-11513 GCA_949677035.1 Omphalea diandra | reverse complement strand
TATATATATATATATATATATATATATATATATATATATATATATATATATATATATATATATATATACACACACATGTTGGATATCTTTGTATTATGAAGTTTGTATTTCATTTTTTTTGAACGTACCTCATAAGGTGGGCATTCAACAATTGGTAAGATTCAAGGGAATTCTCATCTAAAATAATGATAGCACAATTTAAATTAAATTAAAGGAAATTTAATGTTTGAATATTGATGATGATTGAGAACATAATGAACTTTCGATTTAAATTCATTTAAGAAATTTTTAATAACTTAATTTTGAAATTGTGACTAAGTGACTATGAGAAATGTTCTTTGCGACTAACTACAACTTCAAATAACATCATAGCTGAACTAGACAAAGGAGAAAAACTCAATGGTGATAACTACAATATTTGGCATCTGAAAATGCACTATGTCTTTGATGAGCAAGAGATTTTATCAATAATGTTATGGATGAGCCTAAAGCTTATGAGGAACATGTCAATAATGCACAGTATAGGCGCAACATGGTTGCATACACTACTTGGAAGAAAAAGATTTTCATTGTACAAGGGATCCTGATTAGCACCATGAATGATGATCTCGTGTATGAGTATTAGCAGTATCTTACTGTTAAAGCCATGCGGGTTACTCTGTGAGAGAAGTTTGGAGGAACTTTTGTCTCTAAACTCGAGAAGCTGACTATAAAATTTGACACTTATAAGAAGGTCCCCAACAAGTCAATGAAATGACATTTGAGGGAAATGTCAAATATGATATGGAGTTAAAGTCTACTAGACATAACCTCACAGATGAGCAATAAGTTCAAGTTGTAATCTGGTCTTTATCTAACAGTTAGGAGCACATGAATGTGAATATGACTTATAATGAGAACATCAGGACCTTTGCTAACATTGCGCACCACTTGGAACTTGAGGATGAGCACATTGAGGCTGTTAAACCCAATGCTCAAGCTTATGTGGTTGAGTCTAGTTCCAAGCAAGTTTCTAGGCATAAGCACAAGAGGTTTAACAAAAACTTGAAAGACAAGGGTAAGATGCATGAGACTGGTTCGAGACCAAAGAAAGGGAACAAACAACACAAGTGCAAAAGAGGAAAGTACGGTGGAAAAACGGATAATACTAAAATAAACTGTTACGATTGTCACAAACTTGGTTGTTTTGCTTGTGAGTGCACTAAGCCTAAGGTATTATCCCATCTTACTTCCTCAAATAAAAGTTTTGTTTCCAAAATTTTTGTTTCTAGTACTATTTTGCTTACTGAATCTCATCCAATATGGATTGTAGACTCAGGAATCACGAACCATATAGTTAAAGATAGGAATGAATTTATAGAATTTTATCGAAAAGGAACAAAGTGGATTTATGTAGGAAATAATGCAAGAGCTAAAGTAAAAGGCATTAGCACATGCAAATTGGATTTCCAAGAAGGTCGGATCTTATACCTGTATGATGTCCTTTATGCTCCGAACATTTGATGAAATTTAGTCTCTATTGTTGCTTTATTAAAACTTGGATATAGTTTATATTTTCATAGTGATTGTTTAAGGATTTTGAATGGCACTACGTATATTGTGGATGGTTTTATGGTATTGAACACTAATTATTGTAATAATAATCGTGATTTTTGTTTTTCCTTCTTTACAGAATCTAGTAATAATGATATGGATGCTTGTTTATGGCATGCTAGATTAGGACATATTGGGCAAGACAGAATGAATAGACTAGCCCGTGATAGTCTATTAGGCCTAAATACAAAATTTGTATTACCCACTTATGAATTTTGCCTCTAAGGAAAAGTAACTAGAAAACCATTTGGAAAAGCATAAGAGCTAATTTTCCTTTACAATTTATACACTTTGATATTTGTAGACTAATGAATGTAAAAGTAAGGCATGGAGCCTTATACTTTATTACTTTTATCAATGATTACACTTAATATGGTCATGTTTATCTGATCTCCCATAAATCTGAAGCTTTAGATTGCTTTAAAAGATATTTAAATGAGGTTGAAAATCAACTAGATAAAAAGTGAAAGCTTTAAGGTTTGATCGAGGCAAAGAATATCTATTTGACTAATTCAAGAAACAACCCTTAGAACTCTGCAACAAAATAGAGTTACTAAACGAAGGAACAAAACCTTGCTACAAATGGTTAGGTCTATGATAGCTTAAGTTAATCTTCCAGTACAACATTGGGGCGATGTTTTATTAACCGCAGCCTATGTATTTAACCATATACCTTCAAAATTAGTTTTTTTTAACACCTTATGAGTTATGGACATAAAGAAAACCTAATTGAATAAGTTGCATTCATAGGGATCTACAACATATGTTCTTGACTCTTATTATAAATTTGGTAAAGTAGGATTGAAAGGGAAGAAATGTATCTTTATAAGATAACCTGAAACTCAAAAGGTTATGTATTTATTGGCGAAAATTTTGATGGAAAGATTATAGAAATTGAGTCTCGAGTTGCCACTTATCTTGAAAATCTTTTTCCTACAAAGGAAGATGTGGATGAGGATTATCATCTATAAGAGATGGAGGAAGAAAGAGAGAATGGTATAATTCAACAATGAATAAACCCTCAAAAACAGGTACCTAACTCTATTCTTGACAGTGGGAGCACACCTGAGTTACTTCCCAATTGAGTAAGAGAGTTGGGGTTGAGTCGGAGCCAATTTCAATTTCGTGAAGACAATAATCCTCAATTACAAAGGAGTGTACATTCTTAAACTCCTAAATGGCATTTTCTAATAGAAAATAAGGGTTACATTGTCACTTATCATGATGATGAAGAACCTAAAACAGTTAAAAAGGCACTTGAATGCCCTATCACATAAAAGTGGAAAGTTTCATTGGAAGAAGAAACAGAATCTATGAGAGTCAATCAAGTTTGGAACTTAGTTGACCTATCACCAAGATGTAAAGCCATTGGAAACAAGTGGATCTTTAAAATAAAATATAAGGCGAATGGTTCCATTGATAGGTACAAAGCTCGCTTAGTGGTAAAAGGTTATACTCAATAAAAAGGTATAAACTATGAGGAAACTTTTTCACCTGTTGTCAAATTTTCCTCTATTCATATAATTCTGGCTATTGTTGCACATTTAGATTTAGAATTACATCAAATGGATGTGAAAATAACTTTTCTTAATATATAGCTAGATGAAGAAATCTACAAGGTACAACCTATAAGTTTTGTTGTTGAAGGACAAGAGCGCAAAGTCTGCAAGCTTCAAAGACCTACATGTGGCCTAAATCAATCATCCAGACAGTGGTACCTTGGGTTTCACAAAGTCATTTGAATTATGACTTTAAAATGATTGATGGAGACCACTGTATCTATGTTAAAAGGTCAAATGACAAATTTATAATTCTATCTCTTTATGTTGATGACATTTTGATAGCTGAAAATGACAAAGAGTATGTAATGGATATCAAAAGATGGTTATCCACATATTTTTATATGAAAGATATGGGCGAGGTTGAATACATATTGGGAGTTAAAATTAAAAGAGATTGTTCAAAGAAACTTTTGGCTCTGTCATAAGAGAATTATATCCAAAAGATTCTAAAACATTTTCTTATGAATAGTTCAAGCATATAAATACTCTTATGTTAAAGAGTGAGGCCTTAAGCTTTAATATGTGTCCTAAAAATCCACAAGAACAAAAAAAATGTTCATTGTACCATATGCTAGTGCTATAGGAAGTCTTATGTATGTTATGACGTGCACTTGCATAGACATATATTTTGTTGTTTGGCTAATTAGTTGGTATCAATCAAATCCTGGATGAAAGCATTGGAAAGTTGTGAAAAGGGTTTTAAGATATCTCAAAGGAACAATGGATTATTATTTGTGTTATCAAAGGTCAAAATTGCATCTAATTGGATATTCATAAGCTAATTAGGGAAGAGACCTTGATCAATGTGAATTAATGTTTGGTTATGCTTTTCTATTAAATAAAGGCGTTATTTCTTGGAGTAGTAAGAAGCAAACTAGCATAGTTTTATCAACTATGGAAGTTGAATTTATTGTATGTTCAACTGTTGTGCCAGAAGCAGTTTGGTTAAGGAGATTCTTTGGAAATTTGGGTTTTCAACATGACTATGAAAAAGCCATTATAGTTTATTATGATAATCAAGCAACAATTGTTTTCACTAAAGATCCCAAATATCATAGTAGAACCAAACATTTTGATACCAAGTATAATGTCATTAGATAGAAGAAATTGTATGATATATCCAATTAGACGTAATTTTGACATTGTTGCCAAACACCAAAAGGTGGTTGATCCTCTCACTAAGCTTATACCAAGAGATGTTTTTCTTACACATGTATATTCTCTTGGATTCTGCAAAATTTAGATAATTCAAACCATTATTATGTTCTCAAAAATTTTATATTCATAATTAATGGTATATACACATCACATACTTGATTGATTAAAAGCTCAACAAAAGGATGTCACACAAGTTTAAGATTGACTCACTCACACGAGTAATCACCTCTAGCGTTGAGTTAGCAAGAACAGATAAGACATTATGTTAGGATTGTCACCTCAAAAGAAAATGAGATGAGGTTGAATCCACATAAGCAACCAATTTGGATTGCCCATATCCAAATAACTTGTGAAAACCATGTGAATTTTCATTTAATAAACCCGCCAAGAGAAAGAACTTAGAGAATTTAAAGTTGGGTGCTAATTAGAGAAATGAACTTAGATCTATGCAGTATTTTATTAGGCATTAAAGAAATAGTAAGTATTGTAGCACATGATTCATACTAAGTGTGTTTGTCCTACCACCAAGGTACTGAGAGAATAAATCCTTGCTTCTCCACTAATTGAGACCTCAAGGATAAATTTTATCCTTATGAAGGTACCCTTATATGTTTTTATTGATATTTTGTATTTTATATTTGGTATTTTGCTATCTTAGCATGTTACCTATGGTTATGGATGATTCAACCTATAGAACTTGTCTAAAAAAGCAACCAAGTATAAATTGTAAATCTCAAATGAAAAAGGAAGATTTTGTCCAATGTGTTCATTGGCTAGCCAATCTAGTCACTTGATAGAAGTATGACTCAATTATGAATACACAAAATTGATATCTACAGAACATGACTCTTGAGGGATTATAGATGTTACAATGTTTCAAAGGACAAGTCTAGGGCACTCTATGAGAATGTTTAATTAATTCTTAATTATTTTATTTAGGGTTAAAGTTTATATATTATTCCTAACAGATGCATAGTAATAAGCTCTCAAATACAATTTTACTCGCTAGGTCGCATGACCCATTTACTAGTATCAAAATATTTTTCTTGTTTTAGTTCAATTACAAAGAGTCTTGTCATGGGGTCTTTACCCGTCATGTTCGAGTGAGAGAAATTGAAATTTTTTTATCAAATCACCCATGACCGGTTGACCCAAACCATTAATTAATCTGGATATATATATAATATAAATAAATATATTTTGGTAGTTATCCAAATATTGGTAACTACCAAGTAGTTACCAAGCATGAATGACTACTTATGTTTTACGTTAAAAAGAAGAAAAATAGAGAAGATACAACTCCCAATCAACAAACACAACTCTCTCACACACAAAAAAATTTTACTCCATAAATCTAAGTATTTGGGTGATGATCAAAGTGACTTGGTGATTGATTGAAAGCAATATTGTGGATACATCAAGAGGTAAGTTTCTCTACTTGTTTTTACATTCAGTTATTCTATTTCATCACTTCCCATACACCAAACATCTCTTCCTTGCATTTTTTCATCTTCCAGTTCAAACCTTGAGGATCTAACTTCGCAAGTATAAGATAAATTCTACCAAATTTGGAGTAGAGGCTAACTCCATCATCCTCTAGATTAAGCTTTTCAATCCACTAGCCAATCCTTTATCTGCCAACCCCAGAAAGTCCTAAGAGAGTATGAGATTAGAAACTGTGTTAAAAATAGTAGCAAACACATCTTCTCCAATATTAACTACTTCTCCTTGCTTGTTACAAACATAAGTGACAATTATATTTCCCTCAAACCTGCTTGTGACTCAAGTGCTTTTGTTGAGAAAAGCTCAGTCCTGCACAAGGCTATTAAGGACTTCCAATGACCAGTGCATATGGGATTCCAGACAAAGGTTATGTGGTTCAAGAACGTCGCTGGTTCGAGGAATTGCTTTTATGATAAATCTTGCAGAAAGTAAACGATCGTGATTCTTGAGAATTTCAGTAGCTGCCATTGGAGAAGTTTGTGATTGATAAACATACAAAGGATTATTTACTGAAGCCAATTATTGATGTTTTTAGTGGCACTTACGTTGCAGGATGTTGGAATTTTTATGTGGGCTAATATTAATTATGAGTTTATTTTAATTATTTATAAAACGGACCGAATAATATAGTTTATTGATTTGGGGTAAGCCCAATTAAAATGTGATCAATTGAGTTATGGGCTTGTGATACTTTTGTGGGCCGATATGGAAGACGGTCAGTGTAGGCCTATTTTAACATGGACCTGTGATGGGTGAGCCTGTTAAAATTATTATAAATAGGCTAGGTCCCCTCTCCTGCCTTCAGAATTTTTGACAACCCTAGTTGCTACACCTATCGTAGTCGTCTTGTGAGAAGGTTAACGAGAGGAAGACATAGCTCTATTTTTCAACTCTTCTAATCTGTTATCCGAGTGTTCTATTTCCAGTGATCAGAATAATGGAGCAGAATAATTTGGGATCCAATGCGTAAAGAGGTATGCAACTTGTTTCCGCTTTCAGTTCTATTGTGCAAACAGGTACGCAATTTTGCTTCTGCTTAATTATGAATGGTGTTCTAAATTTATGTACTAGATCCTAAATCAAATATTTTACATGTGGCATCAGAGCCTAGATTGTATATGATTTAGAACCCTAGATATTTTGTATTGTTAATAAAAAAAAAATTGATGATCGATGGAAGCATCCATGCATTGTTACATCGCCTTTTGATATATTTATTTTGTTGCTACCATCACGAGCTCTTCCATTAGCTCAGATGGTTGATGACTCATGCTACTGGAGTGAGAGGTTGAGCATTCGATCTGTGTTACGAAAAACCTTTTCTAGCAAAATTGTTATTTTGTGTTGTTGTATTGATTTTCTATATATATTTGTCTGCCGCTATCGCAACAAGCTATTGGCTTAGTTCAGGTGGTTGATGACGCGTGCATATCTCCTTGAGGTTGTGGGTTCAAAACCCACATTAGGCAAAGCTTTGGCAATTTTTTTTTCTTTTTTTTCTTTCTCTTTTCCTTCCTTCTCTTCTGCGTTTTAATCCATAACCCAATGAACAAAGCTTTTCCTTCTGGTTCAAAACCTGAATCGCAAAGAAACAGAATTCAAGTTCAAAGCAAATAGGCGCAGTGAAGCATTAAAACGATGTCGTTCTCATGGAATTTGCCATCGGCAAAGAAATGACCTATCTACTGGAGGACGATAGCGACGACGATGGTGGTGTTGTAGTCGAGGGAGATCTCGTCCAAGTCATCCGCATTGATGAAGTCTTTAATCAAGGTCCTAGAGTGGAGAGTTCCTTTGCAGAGGGAATTGAGCTTTGCTAAAATCGTAAGGTTGTTGAAGGAACTTGAGATGCCACTTCCCCTGGGAAGCGAGGACTGATTCGGGGCAGCTCCCAAAGCTGCCATTGTTGATTGTTGTTGTGTTGTGTTGATTGTTGTTGTGTTAAAATTTTGAGCATATGTGCTGCGATTCCTGGATGACCATGCAGAGATGTTGTGTTTGCGGCCATGAATGAATGGGTTTGGGTTTGATAATGTTAATGTTTTTTATGGATCTTTGAATACCAAAGATTGTATGGTTGTGTTGTTGGTTGTTGAACAATCCGAAAAAAGGATCGGTGATGGTTCCTTTTCGATTCTTAGATCTATGGTTCTGTGAAACAAAAAAAAAAAACAAAGAAGGGAGAAGATGGGTGTCGTGGGTTTCAAACGCACGACCGCGGAATATCATAACTCTAACCTTGGCCAACTAAGCTAAGCCGATTAGTTGTTAGTATCTTATCCGGATTAATATTTATATAAGGAGTCTTATATTCATGCACCTCATCTTATATTTTAATTCTATTTCAATAATTGTTAATATATATATATATATATATATATATATATATATATATATATATATATTTAGATGGTTTATATACAGTTAATTGTCAGTCTATTATTTAGTGATATTAATTTTGTAATAAAATTAAATAAATAAATAATAAATATTTATTTATTTGTTTATTTTGCGCATATATGAGAAAATAATTATGTGCTTAAAATTAGGGTATATTATGTTTGGTACCTTGTGTATTTTTGAAATATATATTTGTGTTTTGGTGTGTATTTTAATTGGGCTATAATAAATCTCTAATTAAAAATAATTTTATGGGTTGATATGGGCTTTACCGCCAAGGTGGAACACCTATTGAAATTCGTAGAGTTGTTTTTAATTTTTGCGAAGATATAATTCCAAAATTAATTTATTTAATAACATGCCCAAATGTGGTTATCAAATACATTTATTTTGGGAGAGCTTGTTGAGATAAAGAGAAAATTTCAAATTAATGTATATAATAACCTCCCCAAAGGTGGTTATTAGATGCATTGATTTTGGGAGGGCTTGTTGACATGAAACTATTTGTTTTTAGAGGTGCATTAGTCTAGAGAGTCTGTCTGCCCAAAGGTGATAGATTTCTCGAAACTAGTGTGATCTCAGTTGTGTGCTTCATAACTAGAAATTCTACTGCATGTGCATGTTCTGCCCGAGGAGAATATGTAGTGATGCCAGAATTTTCTAGATTTTGTAAATTGCAAATTTATTTTGTGTATAGTCCAATTCTAATACATGTTTTTGTTTTATGCAATCAGTTTCCTTTAGTTTCAATAATAGTACTGCAACTGTTGAACTTTTAACTAGCACAAACTTTAAAAAGTGAAAATATGACATTTTATTTGTCTTGGAATGAGTGAGATAGAATATACTCTTTATGATGATGAGTCTGCTAAACCCACCTGTGATAGTAATATCAAAGAAAAAGAATTACATGTCAAGTGGGAGAGATTGAACTATCTCAGTCTTATGGTTATGAGAGAAACTATTCTTAAATTTTTTAGGAGTAGTTTGCCTACTGATTTTACTGCTAAAATTTTATTCTTGTTGTAGAAAATATATACTTTGTATCTGATAAGATTGAGGCTGGAACCCTTATGAATCAGTGAACCAGTATGAAATACAACCATAGTGGGAGTGTAAAGGATTACATTCTAAATCTGGTTCACCTTCAAACCAAACTTAGGGGTCTGAAACTTGATTTATATTTCAATTTTAAGATGAGATTGTATATCAGCTTAATATTGGAGTCTGAATTTTGTCTAATTTTGGAGAACACCTTTTATGTTTCATCTTTGAGGAGAAACTTATTTTCTATTTCTATTTTAGATAAAATTGGATATCATTTTGCTATTGGTAGTGGAAGAGCCAATATTTTTTTTTTTAGATTTCAAATTGATCGGTGAATGTGTTTTGTTCAATAATTTATATAGATTGTGTTTGGATGATGCAAGAGATTGCGAACATTATTGTGAAGCTAATGTTGTGGCCAAACGATCCTTAATTGAAGAAAAATCTTTTTCATTGTGGCACAAACGTTTAAGTCATATATCTAGAGAGAAAATTGGAAGACTAGTGAAAGATGATATTTTTCCTTCTCTTGATTTTTGATGATCTAAATGTTTGTGTGGATTGTATAAGGGGTAAATTGACTAAGAATAAAAAGAAAGGTGTTAATAGAAGTTTAGATCTTCTAGAGATTATCCAGACTGATATTGGTGGACCTTATTCACCTACTATTTGTGGAAATAAATATTTTATTACTTTCATTGATGATTTTCTTGTTATGGATATTTATACTTCATAAAGGAGAAATCAGATGTCATTGTAATGTTCAAAATTTTCAAATTTGAGGTTGAGAAACAATTAGGAAAATGTCATTAAAATTGTGAGGTTTGACCGTAGGGTGAATATTATGGCAAATATAATGATATTTTTTCTCATGTTTTGCTCTAAAGATTCCTTTAGAATAATTATGGCATTGGTTGCTCATTTTGATTTAGAATTGCATCAAATGGATGTCAATACGACATTCTTAAATGGTGATTTGGGTGAGAGAGTTTATATGATGCAACCCGAGGGTTTTAAAGAAAGTGGTAAAAAACACTTAGTTTGTAAACTAAAAAAATTTATTTATGGTCTCAACCAAGTTTCGTGTCAATAGTATCTCAAATTTGATGAGACAATCACTTCACATGGTTTCACCAAGAACAAGATAGATTAATGCATTTACCATAAGATCAGTGGGAGTAAATTTATATTTATTGTTCTCTATTTTGATGATATTTTGTTGGCTAGTAATGACATTGAGATGATTTGTGAAACTAAACAATTATTCTCTAAAACTTTTGACATGAAATATCTTGAAGAAGCATTTTTTATCTTAGGTATTGAGATTCGTCGTGAGCGGTCTCGTCATTTATTGTGTCTTTCTCAATGAGCTTATATTGATTATGTGCTCAGTAGATTCAATATGCAATCTTGCAAAGGTGGTGATACTCCTATAGTGAAAGGAAATAAATTTAATAAGGAGCAATGCCCTAAAAGCGATATTGAGAAACAAACCATGAATAATATTCCTTATACAAGTGTTGTTGGCAGCTTGATGTATGCCTAGGTGTGTACAAGACCAAATATTGCATATGTTGTTGGTGTTCTTGGTCAATATCTTTCTAATCCTGTGTGAAATCATTGGGTAGCTGCTAAGAAAGTAATGAGATACTTGCAAAAGACAAAGGATTATATATTGGTTTATAGGCATGTGGATGATCTTGAAATGGTGGGGTATTCAAACTTTGATTTTGCAGGCTGTCAAGATGATATGAAATCCACTTCAAGTTATATTTTCATGTCTGCCGGTAGTGTTGTTTCGTGGAAAAGTGTTAAACAAACACTTACGGCATTTTCTGCTATGCAAGTTGAGTTTATTACTTGTTATGGTGCTAGTACACAAGCTATATGGTTGAAAATTTTTAATTTCTAGTTTGCTTGTGGTTGATTCTATTGCTAGGCCACTTCGAATTTATTGTGATAATAATGTTGTTGTGTTCTTCTCTAAGAACAATAAAAGTTCAAGTGGTTCTAAGCATATGGAGATTAAATATCTTATAGTCAGAGACTTAGTAAAGAAATGAGACATTGAGATTTAGTAAGTTAATACTGATTTGATGTTAACTGATCCTCTAACCAAAGGACTCAGACCCATAGTTTTCAAGAAACATGTTTGTGATATGGGTGTTGTGGAGTCTTTTGATGTGTTTGGTTAGTGGGAGCTTTGTGCTTATGATTGAATGTCTAAGTCAAATAACTTTGCTACATTTC